>JH598349.1:334747-387223 GCA_000173235.2 Hyaloperonospora arabidopsidis Emoy2
TAAGCCGCCAACCCCTTCAGCTTTTCATTTAATCACAACGAACGCGGATATATTGTGCTCCATACAATACTGGCAACACCAGTCATATTAGTCTTTAGTATTTTATCGTTTTTAACTAATAAGGTGGATTGGAATGCTGGACCGCCTGCATTTAATTGGACCTTGACTTGTGCTAAGAGAGTGTATGACCGAACGAAACTTGCGGCGGTGAGTGTCCCGTCAATACTGCGACATTAGCAGCGACGGGTGCTTTATTGGCCACACTGGTGAAGAAATTACCCGTAACTTCCTGTGCCCCGTATCCATGTTTACAGACTGTAAGATTCATGCTTGTTGATGTCAAGGCCATTGTCCTCATGACTATTAGAGCAGCTTAGGCTAGCAAAAAGACTCATTTTGATACACCTGGATCATGACAAAGGTACTGTATTTCTCTCAATTGAGAGCGCCTAAACATCTATTGAGCCGTAGCCCTAGCGATTTGGGTCATCTGGTTAATTCTAAAGAGGGCTTTTCGTGGCATATATTCTCGCTTTGAAACGATCGGCCTGTGTTGAGAATGTAAGAGGTCAGCAGGGGGCTCTACTCAAAGAATGCACAGAAGTGGGGGAAAATAGGTATGGAACGATATTTTTTAGTTTATAGCAAACAAGAAAGTACATGGGCTAAAAGACAGTGTCCTCTTTACCGATCTGAACCACGACATTGGGTTTATTTTCGATGTCACTAAAGACGAAAGACACACTATATCATTTATAGAAGAACGACTAAAGACATCGCAGCGCCCCGCGAACGACGACAACGACGGAGATTATACTACCACATACGATTACCAAATCAAACAATTATCACAGGAGTCCTGGAAAAGGACCTACGTTGTTGAATCAACTTATGTTTCTATAAAAACAGAGTATATTATCTACCAACCTGTACAGCACAATTTTGAGAAATCTAGGCTCTATAGCGAAGGATTTAATGGAGTTGGAGAATAAAGAAAAAGTGTCTTCACAACAATAGATGAAAATAATCGTGGTGCGGAATAGAAGTATTCTGGTAATGGAATATATTGTGCTGAAACCTACCCATGTACGAAGCAACATCAGTATCATATCCCACAGAAAAAGCGCTCACAAGCCAAAAGGACAAGTTAGAAATCTGTTGTTTCCAAGATCCAGTTTAAGGTGGCACTATGAGATGAGATGGCATCCCTGCTATACTTATCAAACAAAACAATTAGCGTGTCGTAGTAAATGGGCTAGATTGATGCAATCAATCGCAAGTGCCCGGATATTGTTGCAGTTTCACTCTGATGCTGCATTGTGAAGCTCGAAGGTATCTACCAAGCATTTTGTGGAAATGCAGTACAGCAAAATGGTACTATCGTGTTGCATCAAATCAAAAAGGAGGCAGGTCAAAATTTCCAGACCTCGATATTCTCACGAAGCTGTTGCAGACTCAACATCATCTACTGAAGATCCTTAGCAACAAGAATTGCACACTACAAGGTATTAAATACATTTTCATGGAGCCGTGTTCTCGTCTTGCATAATATTTAAATGCTTGCTTGTCACTTTTTATTGCCAGCAACGCATGGCTCATCGAAGTGTTTAAGTTGACAGAGAGTCTCTCGATCGGAATCATATATAAGCAATCATTCACTTGCACGTTGATCGATAATGAGCCAAATTGTTACGACATGAACATTGCTCCCTCTTTGATCGAGAAGGTACGAATCAATTAACCTCTTCTCGTCCTTACGTCTGCATAGTGTAATATAGGTCGTTAACGTGCATAAGGATGGGATTTTCAAACGAAATCGCTACGCGTGGTAACGCGTACATTTACTACAACTATTTGAAGCGAGATTATTTGATTCCGAATCTCTAAACTAAAGCAAGTATACTCATCATTATCGTAATCATCCAGCGTGCAGTTTCGGAGACTTATTTGGTAAGAATATCGTTCGTCATTTCACCCGTTTCATAGTCAATGTCGAAGTCAAAGAGGAAAATAAATATAGACGGTGTGTGCGGTTGGTGTTGGCCTTTTCTTTACACTGAAATAAGATCAACGAAGTGGCGATTCTTTTTCAGAAACAATCACATATCAACACTGTGATAAGATACACTCGTGCGTTGGGTATTCAATATTTTTCAGTGGCAACTAATTTACGTGTGATCTCGCACGACGACGCCAGAATGTCAAAGAATAATCTGACAGATTTGGATAGTTATATTTGCACCTTGGTGCTCAAGTTGCTGCCTAAATTCAAGCATTCTTTCTTTCGGCGTGTTTTCTTCGTGCCCCGCAACGTTAAAATCATCTCCAAGACATCTATCAAGCTTCTCTTCAGCGCGTCTATCTCGATTTTTTTTATTTTTTTATTTTTTATTTTACTCGTGTTGCGTGATCCGCTCAGGGGTGCGGATTCGAACCTGCTAACACGCGCAACAACTGGAGTATAAATATGCTCTGTATTATCCGCGTGTTCAAGAACAATTTTTAGTAGCTCCAGTAGGTTGTGTCGAATCTTAGAGCTCGCTGAGCTCTTTCTGTCAACCCCCACCACTTCATTTTCATCCCCAGTTGGAAACAAGATCTCGCGAATGCTGTGTCCTTATAATATATGCAAAAACGTCATTCATCAAGAGATTTTTGCAGCAAGGATCGTGTTTTGGCTGACATCGGTTAAGTTCACTCGCTTCCATCTCGACAACTTTCACTGGTCGACAGGTACCTTGAAATGAGTTAACGAAAGCTCAAGTCATAAATACGAGCCAAGAATAGTTGTACGAGCACCTCCACCTGCACTGGACGCTCTGCCTGGGATGTGCGCTTTATCTATCCCTTTGGTTATAACTTCGATATAATGTGAACCAGGTCGTCATGTCGGCATGCCAACGTAGACTCCGATGGTTTTTATTATCGTCATGAAGAGCTTGACGGCCTCTCATTCCACACAACTCAGTAATCGCGCTTAAAGTACAAAAAGCTTTCCAGGGGGTTTGTTAGGCTTAAAACCTGGATTTCAGATCAGCAAAGGAGTATGGTTAATACACCCTAGGTATTGAAATTGCAGAGATCCGGTATTGAAATGTGCTTGATATAGAATGTTGTCTTGGATATTCAAGTAATAATGTCCGCCATGTCTGGATTTGCTTCAGCACTAACCGGATCCTTACCTCCGCATGACGATTTCTCGTCTAGATGTGCTATGTGAGCAATGCACCATTTTAAGCGCACGTTTTATCATGTACGCATAATTGACTTTACGTCCGCTCCAGAGTCGCTGGTCACTACATAAAGTCGTATTTTTTATATTACAGTCCTCAATTATCCCGTTAATCCACTCTTGAAACGGCATTTGAATTCTACCGTCACGGGCTTCATAGACAGAATAGATTTTTTCTGGTATCAGAGAAATTGATTGAACTTCCAACCCTTGTCTACAAAGTACGCGCGCACCTCCAAAACTTTTCATTAGTTTCTTGCGGACCCAAAAATTGGTAACGAGCGTAAATGTTGGTTATTCTTGCTAGTCAGCTTCCATATAATTTGCGATTTCCTTTCTCGTTGAAAAATGCAGCTCAATTATTGCTTCTTTCACACGTTCCGAGTTAATTTCGTCTACATCTCTTCTTTCACCAGCAGTCCCTCCATGATTCTTAACCTTCATACTTAAGGCATCTGAATTGGAAGGTTGATGATCCGAAGTGTCGTCAGAAGCAAACTGAGTCAGTTCATATTACTAGAGTACATCACATATGATTGCAGATGCTTAATGTCGACATCTGGCTTCCGCTTCGTATTTATTTCCGTATAATTTGTTAGGGAAGTAATCTTGTGTAGTATCTAGAGGCGTGTTGTGGCCAGGTACGTTTTGTAGCGTGTAGCTTAATTAAGTTCCTTCCTGAATTTATGCAACTCTCATCTACTAAGCACGCCAATGCAAGAACATTCTTGCCGTTTTCGATGTATTCAACGCGCACGCCCCATTTAAAAATGAACGAAGTTTCATTTGGACGTGGGGGGGGTCAAAATAAAGAGATCCCTAGAGTAAAGGGTCTCTACTGCCTGTCGAACTGCTGATGGATAATTCGCCAAGTTTCCTCGGAAAGGCTTAACGACAGATGCGGCGAGGAACGGCGTCTCGGTGAATCGCCCAATCGGTCATTGATGATAGCAAAGCGTCTTGAATTCTTCAACTGGGATAGGATTGCTGAGAGACGTACCGCAATTTTTGCAATGCGATCATCAAAGAGAATACTAAATATTAAACAATAAGATAAGCTCAGAACGAGCGATGTGTCTTCGATCAGACTGCGAAACAAGAATGAGGAGAGAGGCACGAACAAATGCTCATAACTCTCATATATTAAATGAAAGGAGCTGAAATATGTGATCTTCGTGCTCGCGCCTTTTCGAGGAGCACTATTTGTCTCATTTTAGAGAACTCCTACCCTGGGCTCGTGGAAGGCTTATATTTACACTTGAGGAGGAGACAGGCTATTTCGCGCTAAGTTCGATGTGCAAGATACGCTTAGCGTTATTTACATACAAACCCACAGATAGAAAATAGATTTGAAAGCTCTGCATTTACCTTGCGCACACATTCACTAATAGCTTTACCTCTCGGGATCGCAATTATGTGTGTAAAATCAGCCGCACCGTTACTAATTACCGTTTTGACTTAATCAGTAGCACATCGCCGGATCAAATACACACGTGCGACCCCACCCTCGCCAAAACTATCGTGATGGGAGATTCCTTTTGTCGACGGCATGATTCTCTATGGTGCGTTTCATATCGGTTCCATCAAACTCCTCAGGATAGTTTTGGGTAATGCTAACCAGTCGTTTTCTGGTGGCGATCAGCATTTGATTTTTTATATTGTAGCACATATTAAACATACTGAATTTGTAGATGCAGTTTTAGAAAAAGATATGATCGGTCGCATAAACCCCACTTTGACCACAGCAACCGTATTTTTCTGTTTAAAGCATACACCGTGGCAAACTCAGCACAAACCGCATTAAGTTAATTAAAAAAAGGTAAGCGTGAACCCAACCGTGCAGCGCTAGACCACGAAGAAATACCACAACCGCACTGATAAATGTAGAGTTTAAGTAATCATAGGTTTCGCCCACCAACACACTAAATATGAATGGCAGTACGTTAAATTTCACGGTAAAAGATCTCACACAACACACGTGATCTTTTTGGCGTGAACGATTAATTATCAACAAACGCTACCTGCATTGGTCACTTTCAGCTATTAAATCTCAAGCCCGGAGGGTGGAGGTATTAGTGATGTGCGCAAGGTGAACGCCGAGCTTGCAAAACCTGTATGTATGTATGTATGTATGTATGTATGTATGTATGTATGTATGTATGTATGTATGTATGTATGTATGTATGTATGTATGTATGTATGTATGTATGTATGTATGTATGTATGTATGTATGTATGTATGTATGTATGTATGTATGTATGTATGTAAATAACACTAGGTGTACATCACACGCCCTACTAAGTGCGATGCAGCCTGGCATATCCTGTATATGTGTCTATAATAACGCTAGTTGTTGCGAGCCCGAAGGGTGAGGCTATTCGTGACTGCGCGCAATGTGAATGCCGAACTTTTGGAACCTACTTTCTGTCTATGTCTGTTTGTGTGTAATGACGCTAGGAGTATCTGAAACGTTGAACTAAAGGCGATTTAGTCTGTCACCTCCTGTGTATGTAAATAAGACTAGGTGTACCTTACACGTCGCACTACTGCGATGAGGCTGTCGATATTGTGTCCGTGAGCAGCGCTAGATGTACCTTATACATCTTACTTAATACGTTTCGCATGTACCCCCCCCTCATAAGCAGACATGCCATATCATTGTCATTTCTTATTGGTCATGATTGGGATCTCGAAGAGTGCAATGTTCAAACACGCACAAATACTCGTACGTAATTAACTCAAACGTGATTAAGGGTGGACAGAGGGCTAAAAACAAATGCTAGGCACTCAGGAGCAACAAAAGTCTCGCATATTTCGCAAACAGTAAGTGCAAAGTGGTTTTAATCTAAATTACATGATATACTCAAATAGTAAGAGGTAATGGGGACATTGTTTACTCGGTAGCATATCAAGTTCCCTCACTATAATGTCTCTTTATCATGAGGCCTACTTTGGTGTCTTCAGCGTTCCCGAGCAGGGTCATTCCTGTTTCTTTTTTCATATTCTTCTGCTTTAGAAAAGGTACAACATCGACGTGTAGATTTAATACACACAATCCATCCATCAGCATTCGTATTGGAAACACACATTACAGCCCATTTTTCTCGCCACCCCCCCCCCCCTTCATTATGGATACATGAACTTCTGTGGACTGAATTACGTATTGCGAGTCCGTAGGGTGATTTATTAGTGCCTGCGCGCAGGGTGAATGCCGAACCTTTTGAATAGTACTTATCTGTGTGTATGTCTTTCTGTGTGTCTGTAAATAACGCAAGGTGTACCTAAAATGTAGTATTAAGTGCGATCTAGCCTGTCCCCCCTCATAGGTATATAGGCTTATGATCGATCAAAGGTGAATATGATCATATAAGGAAAAGCTGGACGCTCCTAAGCAGAGGCTGATCGCGTGGCTGAATATACTGTACAGGGTCACTACAGCCATTAACAACATAATATCTATTCTTCATTGACTACCGCAGTTTTTTTATCTTGTCTTGATTCACTCTCCGAGCTGTATTATATATATCAAAGGGAAAGATCCAGAGCTTGCTCCCTTATCCTATGATAATATACACCAATGATCGAGGAGGGGCTTGACGGCAGAAACTGAAAGACTAACTAGCAGAATCTGTAGTAGCTACTACGCATATATATTTTTATGCACGTTGATTGACCACAGACAATCAATAATTGTGGTGGCTTCAAAGCATCAATCACAGGCATTTAAAAACTCTAAATAGATTAATTCAAACTAATTGAAATAGAAAACCAGTAATGGAAGAAGTTTATTTTACAACTGCTGCGACCTAACATTTGCACATTCAAGGTCTTTAGGGGGAGAGAGCACCGCGTTTCCGCACGTCAACGAACGTGCCAAATCAGGATAACGACAGCATGTGCTTTATGAAAATGGCACTGGGATCTCCACCAGGGGCGCAGCTGCTTGTAGAATATTTGAGCGTGTCAAACGTCGTGTCGGTTGCTTGAACAACACGGTCCAAGTTTGCAAGAAGTCCACGTATTGTGTTTAACAAGGAAATTGTGGCAAGGACACCCTCCATTTTTGTGGGAGAATGTCCCGAGTCAAGCGACAACCTCGACGTGGGCCTTAGGATTGTGAAGAATTGAGTGGGAGCAGGTGGAGCAGATGAAGGATGTTAGGCATGGACACAAAATCTCGCTGCACAGCAATATACAATCCGGATATATCGTTGCAGCCACGCAATGACAAGAAGGCAGTGGTGATGCAAGGATAGCTATAACAGTGCAGCAAGCAGTTGCGGACGTGGACATGACGGTTCTTCGTGCAGCGGAAGGACGGCATGCTGTCGTATTATACGGACGAGACGCTCAAGAAAACAAAAGGATCGATAGACGTCAGCTGTGGTCCAGATGTGGACGTGTCAGTGCAGTCTAATTTCATAGACAAAGTCTTTGTGTTTCTCACTGCCACGTCACACAGCCACCTCATGATATCCGCACTGTCACAGCCGATTATGAAAAAGTGGTTTGCCCGACTCCATGCAGCTAGAGCAGCTCCTACCGATTGATGTGATCCGCTCAACAAGCCTGTGAAGTTTTACGTACATGGTACAAAGATAAAGCACGAATGGAATTACTGAAATGACCCTATATCGCAACGAGACGACGTGTGGGCAGATGTATGAATCTGTTCTTGTTGTTATTTCCACGCTGTGTGGCGGCGATGCGTCTCCTGTTGTTGTATCCACTGCTGCTACTGACATTAGAGAAATACAATAACAGGTACAGCGTAATAAAGAAAATGTTGAAATGACTATGATCAAAGAAATGGAGGGCTACGTAAGGAAAAATCACATATCTAATAGAACTAGAAAAAGCTCAGGTGCGCAGATAGAGATGTAATGTTAACCGGCGTAATACTGGATTACTAGTGTCTTCGTTGCGGGGTTTACGTGTGAGTTGCATCATTCTCGTATGAATTCTGCTGAGAGAAAAGATATTCATCACGAGAATATGAGAGGGTCTGCTGCACTTGAGTTGGGTGACGAGTCGTAGTCTTTTGGTCCCTGCCGTAAATGTCACCCGGTAACGATTAACTTGAGGTTACTGAAGATAGATGGTATGGTCTTTGGTACTGTGTTGCTTGACTTAAAGGTACGGTAATGAAATATGGTCCCGGCATATTCTGAATCATGTAATCTTGCTGGTAGCATAGACGCCTTGGAGCCGTTAACATTATCGGACCATTTGAAAACGAAGAATGCAGCTGTATGGGCGGCATGAGCGACGTAAACGTGGCTTGGGGACTGTGCAGTGATGGTATATAGTTTGCGGGGAACCTCGGTTTGCTACTGTCGCCTATCTTTGCGAGAAAATTACAATGTTGTTGCTGTTAATATTTACGGACAGCCTAAGTTTCAACAGCGTTGATCCTGGTCCGTGGACTCAACTTGTTGTGACTGTAGTATCTACAAAAGCTGCAGCGTGTTTCCTTTTGCTTCTTTTTAGCCACTTCTTCTGCTACCATCAATCGTTTAGGAAATTTTTGCGCTTTGTGAGAGGAGGAAGTATACGGCCTACCACTGAGATTTCTTCTGGAGAGAATATTTCTCCAGAAACCAATGTGTATCGATATCCGAAGGGTTAACATGCCCGAGTACTCCATCACCGCACAACACTGATTCCAAGATATCTTGTCTGAAGCGAATACCGGAATTGGACATGCACATACCATCAAATTTGACCGAGCTATAATCTTACGGATGAATATGATCACTATTCCGACAAACACATATTCACCTGCTTTCAGTATGCGATCATAGACCAATAGGAGATCCCCATATAATTATAGCCAATGTGTGATTTATCATTTAGCAGTTTCAGCGAATCGGACTGATAGGGGTAGGGCAATCTCGTTCCGACATCATTCCGACATATTTTGTCGGAATGAAGTTGGAAATATGTGTGATCTCCATACAAATGCCAAGTCCAAGGCACACTATGTTGCATATTGTAAAAGATTCCGACAAAATAGGGCACCTCTCTATTTTATTAACTGTATAACTTATTTTATTTATATAGTAGCGATAAACAACTGCAAATTTAATTCCACGATAACATAATCATTAAGCTTGTGTTTTAGCATGTCTGTCCAGCATAAAAATGCTAATTCATAGCTGCAGCAAACTGAATATTAGATTTTATACATGCTTGTACACTTCAATAACAAGACAGCACAGGAACATGAGCATTCAGTAGTTGGTGCCAGCCAACACCAAGTCGGCCATGTCCACAGCTGTGAACAATTTCAAGAAATATCTCGCGTCGGAGTCCGTCACGGTTGAACAGCTGAACATGTCTATTCTCAGTGACTCGTCTGGTGCGTGCTTCGTCGCAGTAATGGAGAAGTTCGCCATGCACATCGACTATATCAAGGGCATCAATGGCGAATTTTTGGCGAAGATCTCTGTGATTTCCTATTACAGACAAGTGAAGAAGTGGCTGCTCGGGTTCTTTGCGTCACAAAAACCACTCGTGGAAGACAGGCTACTCGAGATGGCGCGCACCCTGTAGAGACACTGCATGACCAGAGTGAAGGGAGGACTCGTAAAGAAAGCTGCATCGTGCACAAAAGGTGATTTGCTATTCCTTATGAGTTACCTCTACATGACTGCCACGAGTTCGACGGACTACAAAGACCCTGCACTTGTGTGCCTAATGTGGCATATCTTCGGCCGGGCTTCTGACCTATCGCTGGTCCTCAAGCACGGTATTTCCATTAGCGCCAACAATGTACTATTCGTTCGGCTAATCCGCGTCAAGACATCTGAAGAACAAGGTCTTTCATTATTCCCCGACAAAGAGACATTCTCAACATGTCCAGTTCACTCCATCGCTGTAGCCCTACTCATGCAGTCCTCCCCAAGCATTTCACTGCTACCACAACTCACCACCAAGATTGATGTTTCAGATCCTGCGAGTACCGTATCAATTCCGCTGGTGAAGCTTCTTGAAGGTGAATGCCATGTTAAGGCGGGAATTATTAAAGAAACGACTTCTGGACCCGCAAACACTCGCGCTCCAGGGGTTCATAGCTACGTGAATAGAAATCTGAAGAATTCGGCAAAATGGGCAGGTGTGGAAAGTGAGCTGAAGTCACACTCGTTTAGGCATGGGGGAGCCCAACATGCGAATGGCAATCCTCAGCTGAGCGCGCAATGGATTTTTGATCGAGACGCTTGGAATCTAACAGCTACAAACAAGGCATTTTCTTACGTCTTGAACACCACTAATGAAGACTAGAAGATCGCGCGGGTTTTAAGTGGATGGGGTGCGAACGAAAATGTACATGTATTCGACCTATCTGTCTTCGACACTCAACCTCAATGATAGCAGATTAACGTTGACCAATGTGTCCTCGACTACTTTGCAGCACACTTAATTCGCCACTACCCACAATTTAAAATCGCTAATAGCAAGTGCTCCAGCAGTCAAGCGGCTGGAGGAATGCGTGATCACTGCGGAGTGTCAATTAGCAGATATAATGATCTGGTCAATGAAAATAAACGAAGTGGAGCACGTGGAAGAAAGAAATGGAAACAGTTTAAGCAATAACTCTGACTTAAAGCAGCACAAAAATAATCAAGCGACTATTAAGTTCCAAGCGGCTGTAATTAGCGGACTTACCGAGATGAATAAGCGCTGGGAAGATCGAATCTCATCAGTCGAATTCGAATAGGAGAGGCCGAAAGAAGGCGATGTTGACTGTTTTCTGCAAATTCATTCACGTGAAGGTCCCATGGATGTGGGTGAAAATTTATGCGTCAAAGATTAAACGAAGAAAAAAGCAGCGACTAGCCTCTCGACGGTGTGGTATGAATGGTACACTCGCGAACCGCGTATTTGGATGTGTGAGGTTTCTCGGTAGCAGGTGTCCAACTCTAGAAAGACCGTCGCCTACGTGAAGCTATTACTGGAGGAGGGGTACAATCTTGATGAAAAGCGAAAAAAATCAAGGAACAAGTGTGAAGCATGGAAACCTTGCAGAGGCAAGTGTATATGAATTTCTTCGGCAACGAGGTATTGCGTCACACGGTACCGGCTCAGTTATAAAGCATATGCACGTTTCTCACAGAGAAGGAGCTTTAAACGAAAGAATTTTGTCGTACAATGCATTGCTTGCAACTGGCTCTATCACCGATCCATCACCGCCAAAATCACAAAACATATTGAACATTGTATAAGACATTGAAAGTACCTTCGATATATATTTTATCAATCAAGTGCGGACATGCATGTATGTCTATGTTCAACGTTTATAATACAGCCACCAATTTTTCTAGTTCGTATGCGTTTATATATTAACAATACGCAGCAGATTTCTTCTTGAGTTCAGTGCCTTCGTCTCTTCAAGCGTCCTTAAATCTCTTCGTGTCCAGCCAGAGACTGCACATGAGATACAGAAACAATTTGGCAATAACATATCATTAAGCTGAAATTGGCCAATGGAACGGAATGCCCCACAAGTACATCCCTGAATTTTGGTCTTTTATGTTAGAATGATAGCATCATAGCATTGGACTTACCCTTTAGTTGCCGATCATGGTCCCAGCCGCCAATCGATAACACAGGAAGAGCACTGTACGTCTACAGTATTTTGCTCTTCCTGTAGCAGCGTCCAGCGAAGATTGTTCCTCACTTGGTCTTAGAGCACGGTCTGTGCTGATGCCAACACAGGCCAAAACGTAATACAGTGAGTAAGTTCTTAGCGTCCAATATTATATATATAGCTTCCTTTGTGTCAGGCACATCATCGTTCAGTGTCAAGTACCTGGTACTAGTAAGCGCATGTTGCGCTCAAACTTAGCAATCGGCAGTTGCTTCACAACACGAGCTCGCGAAGCCTTTCTATCCCAGTGGAAGATTACCGACGAGAGCAAGCTCAGCCATCTAAACACGCTGTCAATAGAAATAGGAAAAATCGTAGGCAAAAAACAAGCGCTTTACCAAGCAATTTGACGTTGACATTTGTGGCACTGCATCCATCACAGCCACATAAACGAACAGCCGCTTGTTAACACATGCTATACTTAACGACCTCCCACATGCCGAATACTACGACGTATCACTAAATTACATTCGCCCTTTATAATCAATCGATACTCGTAGTGGATCTTACGGAACCGTGCGACTTCTGGCATCTAGCAGCCACACGCTAAATCTGTACGAGATCAACACTGATAAGATGCGAATATCACTAGCCAAGTTATCTTTTATCATGATAATGTGACACGGAGGTATATAGCAGTAGCAGCAGCAGCGGTATCAACCAGCAATAACCGCTTCAAATGCACCACATGAAATGCACGCTCAATTCAGTAATACACGACACGTACTTACTTGTGTCGAAGCTCACTGTTCACCACCAACACAGCAGCTGCAAGCGCACGTTCACGGTGGCACATTTCTGCACAAAGTACACTCCCCACGGAGCACGAGTGCCACTATTCCGTCAAGTTCTGCCCACACAGCGGCTCCCAAGATGTGAGCGGCAGCCCTGCATTGCAAAACGGCCACATCGATCGACGTCAGAGCCGGCAACCTGCTCACCTTCTCTGTCAGCAGAGGAGTACCTACCTGGTACAATGGCAACGTTCCGTAGTCTGCTAGCTTCCAGCAGCGTAACATTCGTTGACTCGCTGGACCTAAGTCGAATAACAAGTGCCGACACAGGCCAATAATATAATGCAGTAAGTAGGTTCTTAGCGTACAATGATTAATCTCCCTAAATAGGAGACCCTATCTATATATCAGAGCTCACTAATTTGTCGGAATGAAAATTTTGTCGGAATCTTTATGGTATGGTAGGATATTCATCTACATTGATATTTTCATTTTCGCTGCAAAGTATTCCAAATTCGTGAGCTTCAGTGCCTAAGTTAATATTTTCCCATAGAGTTGAAAATAAGGACCGCGGAAGAACCGGAAAAATATTGTGTTGCGTGCTCGTAGAAGAGAAATATTTTTCTTTTTGACAACGGCAGATGGTCTTCATGATTGAATACACTGGAAAAATACCTAGTTGCGAGGTGCCCAGCATTTTTTTTAAAAGCAGCGTTCGCGCTTGCATTCTTAGGAGAGAAAATTCGATCATAGTGCAGCATGTGAGTAATATATGCGCTAACAAACTTTTCTTTATACGGTTCAATCCAACGGTTTTGGGTATACTCTGCGAATGCCGTCGGTATATGATCTTTCATCGCATTCCATCTTTCAGTAAACAGCTCCTTCGTCTTAATTATTAAAACGAGGTGTTACTATTCTTTAAAATTGTCTCAAATATCCACTGTGTTGGCCCCTCAACTTCCAAGGTGGGAAATCTCGCTGATGTTGAGCTTTGATGTTCGATTGTATATGCCAGTAGTAAAGCATATATTTTGGTTTCTTAAATACGGCATAGCAAGCGCTCATCAGCGCTTGATCTGTATCTGTGACAATCACGCAGGGATCAATAAGGATTCCAGCCTCAACAAAATTGAAAAGAACCCAATGTGAGGTCTTTCTAGGTGGCAGTCTGCATAAAATAGTATACCAAAGTGAACGTAACATTTGTATCGGTCAAACTAATACTGTGCAGCATGCCAGCGCCATACTTATTCGTTCGGTATGTCTCGTCAATTTGTACAACAGCCGTTCTTCTTTACTCTTGAAGCAACTGCGGAACATTGCTGAAAACTATGAGGAGATACGTGATTTGTCCCTCCTCAGATTTGTTTGACGCAAAAATTTGCACTATCCGCTATCATCTCGCGTATCAAAGCGTCCATTTCTGGTATCCAGCTTTGTTTGAGATTGATACTTCTGTCGTCGATTTTGTGCATCTTTTGCAATCAGCAGGCATGAACCCTTAAACCTTCCCTCAGATTATTCGAAATTGTAGCAGTGCTTCTAAGGGATCTAACTAAATTAAACACAAACATTTCTTGCTCGGGGTGCCTTTGTGAGCAGCAGGATGAATTTTTATATCCTTGGTAGCAATGTAGTTATGCTCGCCTAAAAACCCGGTTTCTGCTTCCGACTTTCTTGATTTAGCTGTCCATTGGCCTTCTAAAAGACGACTGCGTTTGTCGTTTGGAATGTACTGATGCATCGCGAGTCGTCTTTCAAGCGTATGCACAGTAGAGAAAGAGCACTCTATAAACTCCTTGTTAGTCCGCTCACTGCACTTTCCTTCTTTACTGTCCGTGTTCTTCTCATACTTCGCCTTAATCGTGAACCCTTGGGAATGGAAATTCCTCGTCTTGCCTCTAACGCTATGTGAGTACACAACGGATAGCTAAAACAATCGGTAAGATGCGGCGCAAACACTTTGGCTACGACAGGGGAATGACCCGTTTCACCTGCAGCCATTTGGAAGCCTCTGTCGTCGTCAATATTCTCGATGTAGTTGTCAATACATTCCTCGTCATTAATAGCCTATCTTGTTCGTCGTCATGTTCAATGTAGTCGTGGTCGTGTTCATCGTTGTTTTTGTATTGATTGTCGAATTTGCCGGTTCATCTTGTTGGTTGTTGTTGCTATTGTTGTAGTTCTCATCGGCATCTGCGTCTCCGTCCAATCTACAAGTTGCCATGCCAATGCTCTTCCGACTAACATCCGCTTCTACCTCTGCGTTTATATCCACGTCTCCGGCTTCGCTTTTATCATTTTCCATAGCTGACTGTATATACGAGTCTCCATTTATCCTGTTGGGCATAGTGCTGCTCAGCGGAGTGGTCCTACGATGAGATGGCAGGCTCATCCCTGCAGCGTATAGAAGATTAGGGTAAACAACATAGTAAACGAAGCATCAGTCTAGGAGCGGTTGCAATCATAACAAGACCAAACACAGGTCCGCACGAGACAGTAGAAGAACAACTGTATATTACACTTGGTCACGATTGCTCATAGTTGTCAATGTCTATTTCAATTATTATTGAAGACAACTATCCGGACTTGATGAACGGAGAGTGTAGCAGAGATAGATGGATCAAATACACATTTCAATCTTACAGACACCACAATTGTTGACCATCTGTGGTCGATCGACGTGCATCAAAACACCATAGTGGTAGAAATAAAGCTATTTGCGCAGTAGCTACCACAGTTTCTGCTAGCTTGTCTTTCAGTTTTTGCTGTAAGCCCCTTCCTTGATCGAGTTTTAGTCAATAATGTTCGTGCGTCACAATAGTGACCTAGCCATGGACTGACTTCAGATTTGTCTATACGTCAATGGGTTGGGAACAGGCTAGATCACACATAATGAGACGTTTAAGGTACACCTAGCGCTATTTACAGATATAGACAGACTGATAGGTACGATTTCAAAGGTTCGGCATTCACTATGCGCACATTCAACTAAAGCTTCACCCGTCGGGCTTCCAATAAAACACTAATCGTACCTTACACGTCGTACAAAACGAAATTTTGATTGTACCCTCCTCATCGATAGGTAAACGTCATAGTTGCAGATCTGCGATAAGGTCATCAATTGCGACCAAATCGAAAGTACTAGTCACGTACACGCGATAATGCCCGTACGTGATTGACTTTTAGTGAGCAATGGCAAACAGAAGGCTACGAAGCAATGATCGATTCGTCGAGGCAGCGAAAGTCTCGAGACTCCGGTAAGAAATTTGTGCAAGTGGTTTTTTCATCCGTATTACTTGATACGCTGCAATAGTACGAGCTAATTGGTACATTTTTTATCTCTTTTAGCAAAGGATGCTCCCCCAATTTGAAGTCTCTTCGACGTCATCCATTTACATGTCGTCAGCCACACTTTGTGGTGTACGGCGTATCAAGTAAAATCAGGATTACCCTCCGTCCTTTTCCCCTCATATTGTCTCTTTTGAACATCTACATCATCAAAGAGTACATTTGACACAACGATCTATCTGCACTTCGTTCATTAGTACATTACGTACAACGCATCCCTAGTCGCTTACCACCCAAAATGGAACGTGAATATATAGAACTTGATTCGGTTCTCTAAATTGAATTACTCATATCAAAGGACGAGCTCCGGAACTTGCTCCTCTATCGACAATAAAAATCAAAGCGTCTTAAAAAGTGTGTTTGGGAATTTTGCCAAACACATTTTATATTGTTTGGCTAATATTCCCATCATCACCTTTGTACGAATACAGTATGTACGTTCTTCTCTCACGCCGCCGCTTTCCTGAATACGATCTCTGTACACCAATGATACACGTCAGACCCTTGAAAAAGGGTGTGTGCCGAGTCCATGCCGCTGATCTTTTTACGTCCATAACGTTACGTTCACAAACAGAGTAAGCAGAACTTTGGCACTCACTTGATTGCGTTCGTCCAGTCTCCGTAGCTCTTGAGGATTGTCGAAGTAAAAGGTCAGCCAAAGTATAAGGTATTGCTGAGACTAGGAATTTAAAACTGACGAGATGTCTCGATTTTGCTGTTAATCAGAAGTGCGACAAGGGCATTGCATTCTTGTGCATTGCGATCAGATCTGCACGTTTTGTTTTTGTTGCTATGGCTGTTAACAACGCTAGCGTATAGCTCTGCTCCATTTTGACACTGAATAAAACGTTGTTGTTGGTATGTGCTCGGATACGGCGCGGACACGACGTCTGTTGTGCGTCAATTTCTAGACCCTATTTTTGAGCACTCTGGCCGCAATTTGTTCGATAGCTATTACCATATAGAATTCAGGGCAAATGAAGCAGCTGGCGAAGCTGCTGTGTAAATTTTTACTAAACTGTGGCAAGGGTGATCGCGAAACAGTGACAGGGTGCAGGAAGTATTTGGGACCATATCTGTCGCTATCGTTGTCAGATTACAGCCAAACAGAGTGGGGATCGATACGAAAACCCGACTGCTTCTTTAAAGTACCGCGGATGAACAGACCTATTGTTTTATCGCAAATTGAACCTTTGCATGGGCTTTTTTTAATCATGCTATGTAATTAGTTTTGTCTATGTGACAGCAGTGGTCCAAATGTCGACAAAAGACAAGTTGCTGTATCCGTCAGCCTTAAAGTATGAAATCAGTTCTTGACAGCGACGCGTTTGCATGGGCACTTCATGCACCGCTGGCGCATGAAACTGTGCATTTTGGTCGGATGGACCTCCCTGGAGCATTTATTCTGGCACTTGGTCAATAGGCGTGCTCGATAATTTCAATATGAAAAAAGAGAGCAAGCATTGTGGCGCTTCCTGTACGTACGTGTCATATGCAGCAAGCAAGTAGTGTAGCACGTTAAGACTCACAAGACACAAAACAGACGTATGCTAAACAATTCAATGACGCCTAAGCTAATTTGAACTTTCTTGTGACACACGAACTCGATACTGCACTATCAGCTATAATGAGATGTTGAGTGCTGGTTATGAGCTTCATCACAAGAACATAATGACAAGGTCGACAAGTAATTGATTCTTTGTGGTGTGGCTGAAACAAGGCTGCTGAGTAATTACAAGAGGTAAGCGATTGAGTTTGTGGATTGCAGTTCGTTAGATTCGCTATACACTGTACATATGAATATATTCGTGAATGCAGCCTATGTGCCACAGTGAGTCCTTACTGCTTGCGTAGTACACAACACACTCTATACAACAAACCGATGTTATGCCGTGTAGGTGTTGCACACACCTTTGCTTCTTGTTTCGACTAATTCGACAGACATTGGTATACATTCAGAATTATGCAATGTGACTACTACAGTCGATTAGTGGTAAACTACTATACGCTGCAAGGGATAATCAGAACTACTATTATGGCAGACCCACAACTACAATTGACTGCCCTTTTATTCTGACATCCACACAGGAGAGACT
Source organism: Hyaloperonospora arabidopsidis Emoy2 (assembly GCA_000173235.2). Classification (NCBI taxonomy): domain Eukaryota; phylum Oomycota; class Peronosporomycetes; order Peronosporales; family Peronosporaceae; genus Hyaloperonospora; species Hyaloperonospora arabidopsidis. Next base: position 352,815 of record JH598349.1, read on the forward strand.
GTTAGCCGAGAATGTTTGCTATGAGAAAACGCATCTGATTCTTACTTGACGGCTCAAGCAGGTAAACACGTATAGCTCCAATCGTGGTAGGACGACAAACTCACGAAGTACCAGGTGTGAGTCATAGCACGAGTGGTAGGGCAGCCACTGAATACATAGGTCATTAAATATCAAAAGCCACAGTGCTGACGTGGCGTAAGGGAGGCAATGAAGCACATCGTCGGAACATACCCGTAAGTGCAGGCCTGCAGGAAGAAACTTATATGCCACTGTACGGGAGGACGCTGGAAGCTAAGGCACTTGCAAAACCTTACTCGCGCTCAGCACATGCAGACAGGCATCGGGGATATCCAAAGTAGTTGATGTAACGTGGCACCGGTTGCTTGTACTGTCGCAGTACAAGCTACTTACACGGAACACAGAGTAAGATGGTGCCTCGAGACTTCACGTACACGCATCGTGCAGAGGAAGGTTTCAACACGAGAAAAGGGTAAAAGTATAAATGTATTTAGTACAGTTAATTTCCTGTCAATAAATCCTATTTAGTCTTCATTTAGCTATATCAAAATACGAACATGTATTGTAACTATCTGCTCACCACTCATTGCGTTCTTCTGTCGTGGCTCGGCTTTATTGGTTGATCGTTAATCTATGTCAACCAATGAGCAGTATATTACTTCTGCGACACAATATTACTTATTTAGCCAATATTGTGAGAATACTCTGTTTGTCGTAACAGAATATTCGTCCTTGATACTAACCTTGTGTAAACTATCATGTAACGGAGGCACCCAGTTACATCACCCCCCTTAACCATCAGTCACATTCGTGACTGATTGATGAATGAGTGAATGCTATGAGTGACTCTGGAAAAGGGAAGCACTTGTTGATCAATTCACACCATTCCTTCGTTCTCCCGCATGGTTAACAAGCACAAGCGGTGTGCAGCCAAAGCTGCTGAAAACGCAGCGATGAGACTATGATACGCTGCGGCGGATAAGGCAAAGGTCTTGAACGCAGCAGGTGACAACTTGCCTGCTGATTCTTCTGGTGCAGGCTCAAGCGGTGATGCACCTGTGGCCTCAAGATTACAACCTCGAGCTGATATACTCTGGCGAGTCGGATAGCGACACCGATTCGACGAAGGCTGTCACGAAGTCAGAGCCGAAAGCGGCGACGACAGAGGCGAGAAAATCGATCTCGCAAAGCGCCATGAGCCTCGCTGAGCGTCGTAACATCTTCAAATCGTCCGACGAGTCGGACGCTTCGTCTCCAAGGCGGAGTCATTCGCTTGAGAGCAATCAAGGCGGTGGCAAGAGCCAGTCGACCTATGATGACGGTGACGCAGTAATGGGTCACAATCAAGACAACCGTGCTGGAAGTGGTGTCGGTAATTCTATTGACACCGCGCGGGAAGCCAGAGATCGTGACGTACTGCGCGGTGATCCGGAGAAGAAGGCGTCGTTTCCTCCTCCGAGAGTATTGGATAGCTTGTCCGACACCGTAAGCGATCGTTATCGAATAAGACTTTTCATTCATCAAGGCTTCATGGCCTTGACTCTTGTGCGAGTGACTTTCGCACTGAGCATGAGTTCTACATCGATGTGTTCTTCAAAAATAGATGGTACAGCGGTAACCATAAACGTGATGGTGCCTCGCTGATCCAGGCATGGAAAGCATTCATCCACAACGTTAGGGAGATTGGGCGCGATGCCTGACTTGACAAACTGACTCTATCTCGTAATAGATTCGAGAAGAGGACTTCTAGCGGTTTGCGTTACAAACTGCATCGCTTCTCGAGAGTGGACGGGTTACCACGCCTCTCCTGGGGTGATGTGTGCCAATGTTGTGTGAACAACTTGACACGAGCTCCGAAAGAAGCTTATTGAATGACCGATCCCTGTTGGAGGGCTTGCGTCTCGTCGGAGATGTACGAGGGAATAGCTAATTTGCAATCCCTCTACAAACGCGGTGGGCGTTCGTTCTCCGATGGACCTTCTTCGGCATCGGATGTGACTTTTCATACTGCTAGATAAGGCCCAACACGTCCACCATCAGTTGCGAGCGAGGTTCCCAACTATCCGCCGAGGGCGGATAGCCGCGCCACCGGACGAGGTAACTTGTCCGATGTCCTTTCACATCGCGGTGTTTCAATAGTCTTTCCACGAGGAAGCGTTTACCACCGCTAGTATCAACCAATGGATGAGGTGGTGGAGGGAACACATCCACCGATGGATGCGCGGGGCCAATCTGATGCTGTGAGTCAGCTCGACCGCGTAACGCGTGAGTTGCGCGAAGACCTCGAATACGAGAGAGGCAAGCGTCTGGATTTGCTTGGCAATGTGAAACGTCTGAGATCACATCGGGAGCAAGACAGGGCAGAATATTCCTTTGCCCAGCTGGCAAATGATCGGGAACAGCGTTCTTCCCGCGACGAGCTGATGGAAGCTTGTCAGGATATCTTTCGGCTACGCGGGGAGATATCCGAACTTCAGACACGGACTGAGAGCCAGCATCGTGAGCACAAGTATCTGTTGGAGATGCTTGAGCGCAAGGGCTTTCTTCACCGAAGAAGCCTCGTACTGATAGTACGGCCTAAGGCGACCGAAGTAGAACGTAGGATGCGTGCGCATCTTATGTGGCAGTTCAATCGTATATGCGTTGTCTAGGCGGCACAGCACACGAAATAGACCGATGAACTTGGGTAATAACTTGTTACTACCCACTTTAGTCACTGTGTGTCGAAGTAGGTTTGCCATTGATAGTAGGACTAAGTCGCCTTTATTGAATAAAAACACATTAGCCCTTCCATTCTTGTCAGCGTTCGTCTTTTTCGATCTACCGTCTCTGCGATAGAGTCTTGTTCGAAACGGACAACCGTTTCGCGAGCCGGTATGAATTCATCTGCTGATTCTCTGTCTTTATCTGAAGTGCTCTTGGAGCGTACTGTAGCAAGATCACTTGTCGCCTCTATTGGTGTGTCTTTGGACGCACTAGGCGTGATGCTGATTTGATCAGTATCGTGGCCAGTAAGAGCACCTTCGCTCGTACTTTCTTCTTCTTCACCAAAGCCGATGTGATCGACATCGGCGTCAAGTGTGGTGACCGCATTGTCAGCACATGACGAGTGACAGCCAGATTGACGGTCGCTCGAATGAGCCCCCCCCCTTTAACGATATTCACACTTTAAACAAGGTGGGAAGACGCGGATGGAGTAAGCCATTCACGAAGAATGGCGTGTGCGTCGTCGACGCATGGACTGAATAGCTGATGGAGAACTCCACCATCGGCAGGAATTTGCTCCAATTCGTAAAGAAATGGACGTATCCTCGAAGGATCTCCTCGAGGACACGATTGGCGCGTTCGGTCTGACCATTTGGTTCAGGGTGGTCAGACGTGGACATCTTTAGGCACTTTCTGAGTGTTTTGAACACGGAACGTCAGAACTCAGCTGTGATCGCGAAATACCGATCGGACACGAGTTCACGAGGCAACCCATGAAGGCGAAAGACCGTGTCGATAAAGACACGAGCACATACCGATGCGTTGATTGATTCAGGTACAGCAACCAGATGTACCATCTTGCTGAATCTGTCAGCAAACACAAGAATACCAGTATTCTTGTGACAGTCTGCGGGGAATCCGAAGACAAATTCCATTGAGACAGATTCTCAGCACTCGGCAGGGATGGGCAGAGGCTTCAACGGAGCTCGAAGGGAACGACTAGATTTCACCCATTGACAGACCTTACAGGCCCGAACGTACTTGCGCACGAACTGATACTGGCGGGGTCAGTAAAAGTGGCCTACTGTGAGATTTGTTTTCTCACGACCACGATGTCCACCAACAAGTACGTCGTGGTACCCATACATGATACGCAATTGCAGGTCACAATGATCTGGTACGATGACACTAGTTGTGTCGATGGCAACAGCCGAATTTTGGAGTAAGCCGTTGCTAAATGTATTTCAATCCGTAGAGGATCGATATACTGACGACAACTGTTTGATGCTCTTCCCGGATGGTTGCGAGAGATGATGCATCAATCGCACACCATTCCCGGATTGTACGCCTTTCGTATGTCTTTCAATAAGATTGACGACGTAATACTCGAATTATGTACCGCGACAGTTGTCGGACCAGTGTCGGACAGAGCATGTACTCCGCAAAGATTGACAGCCACATCGCCATCCGCTGCGAGAGGTCTGGAATGTTTACGGCCGTGCATAATGACGAATGGTCCGTATAGACTACGTATGGTTTATCTCCTAGCAGATAGACTCTGAACTTAGCCAGTGCGTACTTCATGGCAAGGAGTTCCGTGTCAAGGAGAAGGTAGTTGCGTTCATCTGGTTGCAGCTGGCGTGACTGATAACAGAAGACACGTTCCTCATCGTCTGCTTCGCGCTGCATTCACGCACAGCCGATTTCAAGGTCACTGGCGTCACAGACCACGTGGAATGGTCCGTCTTGATCGGCGATTGCTAAAACTGGCGATCGTATCAAGCTTTGCTTGATACTTCGAAAGAGCGCTGGCAGTGGGCACTCCAATCCCACTTCTCGTTCTTTTTCAATAATCGAGAGGGATGAACATTCATCTCGGCGTAATTGCGTGATGATTTATGCAAATACGCCGCTAGACCAAGGAACTTTCGAAGTCCCTTGACATCTGTAGGCACTTGCCAGTCAGGGGTGGCCTTGATCTTTTCTGGCTCGGGCCGGACGCCATGCTTGCCCACGATGCAACCAAGAAGTGGTATTTTGCTAGCAGCAAATATACACTTCTTGAGGTTGGCGTACAACTTATGCTCGCGAATTAGTGTAAGAACTTTCCGGACGTGGAGTCGGTGCACTTCCACATCCGTCTGTCCATCCATAGCCCGACTATGGACGAACACATCATCGAAGTAACTGGGAGCGAACTCTCTTAAGGATATTAATAGATTCGTTACACATCTGTTAAATGTGGCAGGGGAATTGCTTAGCCCTTATGGCATTACTAACCACTCCCAAAGCATACCGCTTGGGGTACTCACTGCAGTATAGGGAATGTCTTTTGCGAGTAAGGATCTGATAGAATCCATCCATCAGATCCATGGATGAAAAGATGGTACTCTTAGCCACACCATCTATGATGATATCACTGACGTACTCATCCTCCTCCACGATTACGCAAATCTGTTTAACTTTTCCACTACTCAGTTCACCCAAAAATCTCTTTTGGTTCAGCGGGGGTAACTGAGTGATCTCCGAAGTAAATCTCGGAGGCGAGATCAGATCAAGCATATAGCTACCAATGCTTGATTCGTCATTAACCAGGACATTCAATGTCTCTGTCATCTCATCGGAACTTACTTCCACTGTTTGTTGGGGACTTTTCCCCTCAACTCTAGCCTCTTAGGCTGTTCCATCTCCGTATTAACCATCATTGGCAATCGGTTGGTCATGATCTGGGTGTTGTCTATTAAGGAGGCAACCATGCCCCGATCCGCTCGACTTATTTGAGAGGTAGGCCTTCGGCGCTTCCTGCATTGTTATGCAGTCACCGGATTCTTGCTCCACAATATGATGGTTAGTCGTATTGTGATCTTGTGCAATCTTACTAACGACCGCACCACACGTGAGACCATCGCACCCACTCGTAGTACATCCACATGGCGGTGAACGCTCCAAGACGTTCATTAGATGGGCGTCTGGTGAACAAGCAGCGGGCATATCGACACTTCGTCGGTGCCAGCTGACTTGTAGTCCGTACCTTCTGAGCTACGGTAAACCAAGTATAACATCAAACTTGTCATCCAAGTCTAATACGATGAAGTCATCGTCGTTTTGGACTTCTTTCAGTGTATAGGAGATTCCTACTACATGTTTCATCACTGTTACGGATGCGCTTGTCGCGATGCGCACCGTCATCCTCGTTGGAGGGATCTCTCGCTCGACATATTTGAGCTTTCTATTGTCTAGCGATTGGCGTTGTACAAAGTTTTTCGACGCCCCACAATCGACTAGGGCTCGTGGTGACATGTCCTTTGCCACTTCGAGCTTCAAGGTGATGAGGGAAACCTCATTACCAGATGCAGTAACACACAATGATTGCGTGTTGGGAGCAATTTTCGTAAGAGGCTTGCAAATTCACTTGACGTTGCTGGATCAGTAGGGTGCTCCGCACCTACTGACCCTGACAGTTTTTTGGTCGTCTGTTACGGTGTTGCGTTTTCGCAACAGCTTCGGACCCACGCCTCGAAAACTTCTTGGCCACTTGACGCTTACTGTTTCCTGTGTCACGTGGTACCACGTTCTGGGCACTGCATTCATATGCATAATGCCCTGGCTTTTGACACCTATTGCATATCTGTAATTTCTTATAATTGGTAACGCGAGAGCTTTCACTCTCAGCGTGACAGAGTTCCATCGGTTCTGGACCTTCGCTTTCCTGTCCCCTCGGGGGACGATAGGAGTTTAAACTTACGTGAGCTTGTTTCACGCTGAAATCTTCCTGTTCCACAACTCGGATTGCCTCTTCCAGGGTATCAAATTCCAATTGGAAGAGATAGGTCCTGCCTGGACCGTCTGTGAGACCCTGCATGAACAACGTGATCAAAGTTTGTTCATTCGGCGGATTGGACGTGATGCAACTCGTAAGATGACGTATGTACTGAATGTACGAGTGTATGTCACATTTGCCTTATTTGAGTTTCAGGAGTTCAGAGCGAGCCCTGAACTCAGCTCGCGGTGGTTCGAATGTTAGCCTAAGCAGGGACTTGAAGACTTCTAACGACCCAAAGACAAATGGGTCGTGTAGCTTGAGGCCCAAGGCCCAAGTTTTCGCACACCCTGCCAAGTTCGACTGAGCAAATGCAACCTGCGTTTGCTCATCGACGATGTGACGAGCCCTTATGGCGTCATCTAGCTCAACAAACCATCTCAACAGAGAATCTTCTTCAGCTGCTTTGTATTTGGAGATGTCAATCTTCAGTGATTCGGGTCGACGTGAGTGTGTCGACCCGGTGGCAGCAGCCTGCTGCTGAATCAACAACTCGAACTATTTAGCACTCTTTTCTCTCAACAGCTCTGTCTGTTGAGACCCTTGTTGGTGGAAACCTTTCCCCGTTCAGCGTCAATTTCATTTTGAATGAACTTGGTGATGGGGGCGTGTTGCCCGTCTGGACCCAGAGCGGACAGAATTGCGCCTACGGCTTCTTGCCCTACCGTCAAACTCAAGCGTTCGATAGCATCCCATTCGATTTGACTCAAATGGGAGTAGCTCTCGCGCGTTGGATGAAAGTCTTCCGCTTCATCATCCAACATGTTCATAGTCGTTGGACGAACTACAAAGTGCTACCAGGTGTAACGGGGCACCGGTCGCTTGTACTGTCACAATACAAGCTACTTACACGGAACACAGAGTAAGATGGTGCCTCGAGACTTCACGTACACGCATCGTGCAGAGGAAGGTTTCAACACGAGAAAAGGGTAAAAGTATAAATGTATTTAGTACAGTTAATTTCCTGTCAATAAATCCTATTTAGTCTTCATTTAGCTATATCAAAATACGAACATGTATTGTAACTATCTGCTCACCACTCATTGCGTTCTTCTGTCGTGGCTCGGCTTTATTGGTTGATCGTTAATCTATGTCAACCAATGAGCAGTATATTACTTCTGCGACACAATATTACTTATTTAGCCAATATTGTGAGAATACTCTGTTTGTCGTAACAGAATATTCGTCCTTGATACTAACCTTGTGTAAACTATCATGTAACGGAGGCACCCTGTTACAGTTAAGAGGCATCTACACTCCAGGTCATAATGATACGGCCACCCACATTGGTGCCCATAACTCCATAACTAATGCGAGTTAGACGCTGTCGTCTGAGTATGATATGCGCAAAGCTTTAATATACCCCTCTGCAGTGTTAAAAATCCGACAATATGAATCGGTCTCATAGCTCACATACAAAAAACCGCTTTTTGTGCCCGGCAAAATGTATACGGCCACACCGAGCATACAAATTTCAGGTATAAAAGACTGTTTGTTGAATGCTCAGGGTCATCATACATTCTTTTATACTTAAAATTTGTAAGGAGCGCGAAGTAAGGGGAAGTGAATGGAGTATGCCCGGCATACTTGACGCAATTGACTAAGGAAAAAGTGGGGTATGGCAACGCGTGTAGCTGAATCATGATAGCGCATAACGTAGGTGTTCGTGCTTGCGCCATTAAGCGCGCGAAAATACGCTTCCGTGACGATGCTTTACGCGTTCGATATCTAAACGAACGCGACTTTTTTTTAAGTCGCTAATATGCCTGATCGTGCGATCTATCTGCTCATTCACTCGGTAGCGAGCTCTAATATTCAGTTACATGGCTGTAGCTGTGTACTGAGTAACCACTGCTGGCTGCCAAGTGCATATTTTAACATCATCGGCGCTTGTAAAATGATCGCGTTTGTTGCCTTTCCAAACGCGTAAAGCATCGTCACGGAAGCGTATTTTCGCGCGCTTAATGGCGCAAGCACGAACATCTACGTTATGCGCTATCATGATTCAGCTACACTCGTTGCCATACCCCACTTTTTCCTTAGTCAATAGCGTCAAGTATGCCGGGCATACTCCGTTCACTTCAACTTACTTCGCGCTCCTTACAAATTTTAAGTATAAAGGAATGTATGATGACCCTGAGCATTCAACAAACAGTCTTTTATACCTGAAATTTGTATGCTCGGTGTGGCCGTATACTTTTTGCCGGGCACAAAAAGCGGTTTTTTGTATGTGAGCTATGAGGCCGATTCATATTATCGGATTTTTAACACTGCAGAGGGGTATATTAAAGCTTTGCGCATATCATACTCAGACGACAGCGTCTAACTCGCATTAGTTATGGAGTTATGAGCACCAATGTGGGTGGCCGTATCATTATGACCTGGAGTGTACTACCACACCATCCTGACGAGTGAGAGAATACGCATACAGACAGGTGCGGTTGTGGCGTATACTGAGCAACTTGCATCGCTAACTTGCACGAACACCGAAAACAAGTATCGTTCGTTCCTACATGCAATCGAAATCCATCATAGGCAGCGCCAAGGAAGTCTAGGAAACAGGCATGTAACAAACAAGATGTAGCAAAATGGAAGCACCTGCGGGTTGACACGAAAATACAAGGAGCACGTCTGCTGTTCTGCCGAAGCAAAAAGATGAACCAGACGAGCCCCGTCGTCCGGCGGACACGTTAGCTATATATTTGAAGCCTGGTTAGCAACGCCAATAGCCTTGTATCCTTCAACATTACACACATCTGCTTTTCTCTGGTTCTGATCATTACATATGCTTTCGTTCTGCCTCTTTCCTCTCCTTCATTCTCGTCATGACCTCCTGCTTCATACATTTTCCCTCGAAGTTTCTACCTAGGGCGTTAACCTACATAAGAGACTGTCATTTCTAAATATTTCGGGTTCTGTTCAGCCAATCAAACAAGCAGTAATCCAACAGACAAGACACCCTCTCCCTACGAGAGCGGAAGAAAGAGGGAACTCAAGCACGCCGCTCTAAAGATGACACCGACCTGTGGCATCCCCGAGTCGCGCGCAATCACTTCAAAATAATGGAACATCGTCACAACTGGTAATAATTCCACAACAAGCGTCTTTGCTCCATCCACGCGCCCGCTGCCGCTGCAATTAGAAATAACATGACACTGTAAGGTGACAGGTTTCGAACAACGAGATCCTCGATATCTGATCACTTGACCCCGGTATTTCTAATCGGGCTCAGCCATTCAAATCACCTTGGCACACGTTATTCCCGTCAAATAGAGCCAGTTCTTCTTTTTAAATATCAACGTCTATCTGCTGTTCGTTCTTGTTCAAGATGCACTAAGCTAGGACACAGCGCGATATGTTAGCTGCACGTTTTTAGAAACGCACTCACTGCGACATGGCAATAAAAGTACCCTATTGTCGTATATCAATTGAATGCTGACCAGATTTTGTATGTGACAGGAAGTGAACACTTATTTGGGCAAAACGTAATGTAGCTGGAGACGGTACCAATGCATCGCTTGAAGTACCTGGTCGTCCGCAAACAGCTGTTTTTTATGATTCTGCTCCTTTTTTCAGGCGACTTTGTTACTCATCCCTAGAGGTGTGGAATTCAGGACCTTTTCTATTAATACTAAGGATCCCCCTGGGATGTGTGAAGCACGTTCTACGGTAGAACATTCGGTTGCAAAGTACGCAAGCTTGGACCTTGGACCCCGATTCGACCACGCTCAGCTTCTATTTAAGTGCGCAGCTTTCGCAGGAGTTTCATGTTTCACCTGGTCACGCGATTTGAAGCGCTTGCTAGTGGACAAAAAACTTACCCGGAAGACAAGACCAGAACCAGTCAAATGTCACTGGGAGTTGGGACCAGAATTCGTTTTTCACGATGGACATCATGGAGACTACCCGTGACCTTGGAGCCCTATTCAGTAACACTTTGACTGGAATTAAAGTGAACACGGTTGATTATCAAAAAGGGAAATGGATCGGGGTTATTATGCCAGCCTTGCGAATTTTCCACGCACTCTTTGGTCACTAGGATATCCCCGAGAAGTTTGTGGTGCCACATTCGAATGCACAATGGTCTCAAGCCACATGGGGGCTGTGTTTGGGCCAATTCATCCGTCAAAGCAACGACGTTAAGCGGCTTTACAGTGTTGAAGTTGCTGCCTCGCAAGCAGAATTAAGCAAGCTGGGGTTTACGTGGACGGTGACGAATGCCGCCGATCGATCGTGGAAGCATCAGATTCTGCCCGCATTGCACATTTTCTACCAAGAACACGGTCACTGCAATGTTAAGGACGATTTTGTGGTTCCGGAGGGGAACCCGTGGCCTCCCTATGCCTACGGGCTACATCTTGGAAATATTGTCAAGCAGATTCGATCTGAACAGAGTTACACGGCTCAAGCCAGGGCAGATAGTGATGCGCTAGAGAAGTTGGGTTTCTTGTGGGTTCCGAAAGACATGGAGTGGCAGGAGTGCATTCTGCCAGCATTAGTCACGTTTGCGGATGAATTTGGAGACACCGAATTGATGACGTCAGATTTTGTGGTTCCGTCCAGAGCGCCCTGGCCCAAGCAGACGTGGGGCTTACAACTCGGGATATTCCTAAATGACTCGCAGTGGCGAGAACAGTACTTTGTGCAGATTGTTCTTGATGCCGATGCACTGGAGGGCGTAGGCTTCGAGTTACGTCTTTTGGACTTGACCTGGAAGCAACGGATTGATCCGTTGTTGACAATTTTCTCGACGGTCTATCCGGACAGATCAATGCTTCCCGAGGAATTTGTCGTTCCCCATATGCACCCATGGCCGAAGGTCATGTGGGGCTTACACTTGGGTAGAATAGGCATGCAAAATCCTGACCGAATGGCAATTGTGGTGGAAAATTGGAAACGGCGAGGCAACTCGCTAGAGACACTGCCGCTAGTGTCAGGAAACCGGGATCAGTTATGAAAGATCAAGATTTATCCTGCTTTGGCGATGTCTGTACGCCTGTTTGGAAATTGCCACGTTGACGAACATTTTGAGGTTCCAAATGAATACCCGTGGCCAAAACTGAGCTGGGGCCTGCGGCTAGGAGCAGAAATCGCACTGTATTCGAACAGTGGCACGTACGTCGAGCAAGTTGGACGTGACGCAGATCTTTTGGATGCGTTGGGGTTTTCGTTCAAGCTAATGGGACCTCCTTGGAAACGGTTTGGCGCTCCGCTACTAGAAACGTTTCTTATGGTCCACCCGTCTGCGGTTGTACCCGACGACTTCGTGATACCATGCGACGAACCATGGCGGAAGAAAGTCTGGGGTATTAAGCTAGGAATCCTCGTGCGCTGGAACTCCCAGCACATGACTGCCATTGAATATGGGTGGAGAATGGAAGTGCTAAATGCTGTCGAAGTTCACCGATGGATGGGTGGAGAAATACCAATCCGGAATAAGATCGTGATTCCGTCTCAGCCACCTTGGCCGACAAGGATATGGGGAATGGACTTAGCGCATATTCTGCACCGTCTCAACGTTGGCGCGTACTATGATGGGCACGTCACCTTGGCCAGGACACCGTTAAAAAGTTTTCTTCGTCAACAGCGAGATGAAGCCTGGGAACTGGTTTTTGCAGCTTTGAAAGTGTTTTTAAGCCATTTCGGGCACTGCTACATCACACCTCAATTCGTTTTTCCCGAAGGGTCCCCGTGGCCGAAGAGTGTCTGGAATCTGCAGTTAGGAAAAATAGTTGAGAACATGAAGACGAAGGGCAACTTTTTTTCGTATATTGGGCGGCGTGCGGACAATCTGAACAAGATGGGCTTAACACTTCCGCTCTCCAATGCAGTTTGGGAGAAAAAGGTTGCGCCACTAGTTGCAATGTTTGCCAAACTTCACCCTCGAGTCAGTGTTCCATGGGAATGTGGCTGGGGGTTTACTATACCACCCAAAGAACCGTGGCCTGAGAACGTCTGGGGAGTAAACCTTGGAATAATCATTCAGTGGAATTTGATTCAGTTGGAGACAATTGAGCGCGACTGGAAGGAGCAGGTAATGCAGGCCAACGAAACTTACCAATTCGAGAATGGCAACCGAATTCTTCGTGATCACTTTGTGGTCCCGGCACGGTTTCCATGGCCTTACAAAACTTGGGGCAGGGAGCTTCGGCACATCCTTACGCGCGTACAGGTAGGACAGCCATACTGTGGTCATATAGGTCTTGTCGAACCTCATGCGAGCGAGGGTGGTGTTGCTGCCTGTAGCGAGAACAGAGAGTGGAAAATGATTATTCTCCCCGCACTCCACACATTTGCCGTGGTGTTCGGACACTGCTCGGTTTCATCAGCAAAGTTGTGTCGTGGTCCTCCCAGTTTGTTTGGAATCACAAGCAAACGCGATGGGAACAGCGTACATCGCCGCAGTCTACCAATCGAGCAGGTAGTTATGGCTACTGTAGGGTACCAGCCGGTTTTAAATTTCCCTGTGAGCTCCCGTGGCCCAAGCACATGTGGGGCTTACGAATGAGAAGTTTTCTCGGAGAGGTGAACGAAAGTGCCGATCTCCCTCTTTATGATGACTTACATCGCGCTTTGCTGGACGAGCAAGAAGTTGGGTTTGTCTTCGAACTGATGAAACGACATTTCCCAACTGCAGTCCAAACGTTTTTTTGGACTGCAGTTGGGAAATGTCGTCTCGGACATGGAGAAGCACGGATTCTACTTTGCCGAAGTTGGGCTTTATGCCGATCGACTAGAGGCTTTCGGCTTCCGATACAAGTTAGCCGACGCGGCATGGCAGGAGCATATGACACCTTTGCTGAAGACGTTTGCCACGCAATTTCCTCATGAGATTATGCTTGAGAATTTTGTCGTGCCTTTGACAACACTGTGGCCTCAAAACTTTTGGGGCTTCAAACTCGGCAAAGTTGTGTCGTGGTCCTCCCAGTTTGTTTGGAATCACAAGCAAACGCGATGGGAACAGCGTACATTGCCGCAGTCTACCAATCGAGCAGGTGGTTATGGCTACTGTAGGGTACCAGCCGGTTTTAAATTTCCCTGTGAGCTCCCGTGGCCCAAGCACATGTGGGGCTTACGAATGAGAAGTTTTCTCGGAGAGGTGAACGAAAGTGCCGATCTCCCTCTTTATGATGACTTACATCGCGCTTTGCTGGACGAGCAAGAAGTTGGGTTTGTCTTCGAACTGATGAAACGACATTTCCCAACTGCAGTCCAAACGTTTTTTTGGACTGCAGTTGGGAAATGTCGTCTCGGACATGGAGAAGCACGGATTCTACTTTGCCGAAGTTGGGCTTTATGCCGATCGACTAGAGGCTTTCGGCTTCCGATACAAGTTAGCCGACGCGGCATGGCAGGAGCATATGACACCTTTGCTGAAGACGTTTGCCACGCAATTTCCTCATGAGATTATGCTTGAGAATTTTGTCGTGCCTTTGACAACACTGTGGCCTCAAAACTTTGGGGCTTCAAACTCAAGAAAGGTAAACACGATGAGTTCATCGCGGGTGTAATGCGATCATCGCCGGAAGAACCAAATAGCTGGTTACGCAAGCGTTCACTCGCAGACGTTTCGTGTTGTGGATAGACAAGATGAACTTTCGAAGTGAGTGGTCGCCTAGGTCTCGAGACTCTCGTGGAAAGTGTATCGATGGAGCGACAGGAGGATGCGTTCAAGCGTAGCATCCACAAAAGTTTTGCAACGACACGACTACGATTACAAGGACGCTTTGCAACCCGGCTCGATGTAATGTATGGCGGGACTTTTTCCGCTGCACGTGATCGACCGCCACTGGACAATATGTATGGTGCGTAACGACGTATTACGAGTAAAAGTGTAGAAATATATCTGATGCACATACTATCATTTGTCGGGAAAGGTCTTGGCCAGACCCCTCATCATTCAGTTGTCAGAAGTTCCGGAGGCAAGTGAAAAAACTGCAACAAGCTCCACGCCAATGCATTGGCTGCACCGTCGTTCATCTCGAACGCGCTTTTCTCGGTCGTGGGCACCCGCTTTTGTATGAAGTCTCGCGGCTCGTACGCGTGAAATGCGTCAATACTTGTAAAATACAGGCGCACATTATTTGTGAAGGCACTGGCAACGATAGACAGGTTAGTAGCAGGCATCTGCATCGCCATACACGTCCTCGAGCATGTTGTACTTCCACAGAATGTGATCTTTGCGGGCCAGTTGCTCTCCAATGCAGCTTCTCTTGGCTGCTTCTCAAAGTCGACGCCAATCCCCAGACCAAATGCTGGGTATGCCGGGTTCCGAGTTCGCACCATTAACGCAACCGAATGTGTCTTCAGCAGCCTGGAATGTCGACCTTGTTCGTGAAAGAGGTCGGTATATATATCGTGCATGTCTTCAGCCGTGGATTGCAGCCCGTAAAGACTGTTCTCAAGCCCTTTGTAGATCGCACAAGAACCCGTGCTCACATAGTCCAAGTGCTTTCCCGAGACGACATCAAATCCACTTGAACTGTTACTGCTTCTGTTGCCACTCGCATGTTCACGCCCACTGATAGCAGACTGTCGATGCGCATAAAACTGCACATACTGGTTCACTAGAAAGCGTTTCACGTCCACGGCTCCGCCAAAGGCATCAAACGTCGTACTTGTCAGCAGTAGTGGGTCAAATACATATCTTGTCAAGTATTGCTTCAGAGTCACGCCACTAAGCTTCTCCACCATAAAAGCCAGCAGCACGTAGTTCTCATCCGCATACTTGAAGCTCGTTCCTGGCTTGAATGCCAGCGGCTGATCAATAAACGTCCCCACTTGCGTTGCGAACGAAATCATCGTCTGCAGCGGCTCATCTCTTTCCTGAGTCTCAAAACCAGAGCCCATATAGAGCAAGTCGTGATACGTCACGACTTGACACTCTGTCTCGTTCGCAATGGTCGGGCACCACGTTGTGCGGTTCGTATCAAGGCCAAACTTTCGCCAATCGTCCTGATCCCAGTACATACTCACTGACTGTCGTAGATCCACAAGTCCTCTCTCTTGCAATTGCAGCATTGCAACTGCTACCAGTAGCTGCACGTGTGTCCCCATTGAGAACACGCTCTGTTCCTCCATTGGCTGCATAAATGGCACATTGGCAAGCCCCTTGGCCATCTGAAGTACCTTTTGTCCATTTGTACTCAGCCTCACGACACCAGAGAAGTTGTGCGCGTATTCATACGTGTCCAGTATCGACTTCCAGTCGAGCGTCCGCTCATAGTGGACCGGTGTAGGCCACACGAGCGCGCCTAGGAACAGCGAGATAAGCGACGCGGCGACGAATCCCACGATGACACGTCCCAGGTACTTGGAGCGGTATCGGAGTTGTTGACGTGCACGCTGTTGCTCGTGGTAGCTCGACAGCTGCTGCTGGAGCGAGTCCTGCGGGACGAGAGGGAGCTGTTCGCTCGACGGCATGAAGGTGGACAAAGATACTGTGTTCTGAGTGAGTAGTGTACGAGGAGTAGGGGACGGAGTGTATGCGACGTGTGCAAACATGATGTTTCTAAGTGGATGCGTCTTCGGAGCTCCTCGTGTAAAATGGCTACATAGACGAGTGGAGGAGTCGGAAACACGTACACCCTAATGAGGAGACGAGTGGACGAATGCTTGAGCACGATGAGAAAGGAGTGGATGCAGAGCAACGACGTGGCGCTGATACAGTCTTTCCCGAGACTTGAAGAAGGTGTTTGGACGGAGACGGGAGCTGAGCGAGTATCATACGTGCAATTGTATCAATGGCATCAGGAGCTGCTCGGAGTATTAAAGGACAAGGAGAAGGAGGAGCAGGAGCGGACGGTCGTGGTGGGGATCAATTTGACGCCATTTTCAATGGAAGAGACTGCAATGATGTTGCTTGTAGCAGAACAGAGACGATGGATCTACGTGGCTCTGGATGTGCAGCTTCCGGTCGCTCGACAGCTTGCGCTGTTGCAAAGCAGCGAAGCGCAATGTCTCGTGACGACTGTAGACAGTCCGCTGGCAACGTATTTGGTGGACAAGGCAGGAGAGGCAGTTAAGATGGAGATTGTTGACGATGAGATGAGTCCGTTCTTGCCTGTGCAAGTCGGTACGCCGTTGAGCACGTTTTTTTCGACAGGACTCGAGGAAGCAGCATGTGATACGGATTGTCGACAGCGATATGATCAATCGATTGATGCGCCAATGTATATTCTTTTTACCTCTGGAACGACCGGAAAGGCGAAGAGAGTGCTGGGATCACGAAGAGGAGCGTGGACACGGCTGGTCTGGATGTGGAACATGTACCCCTTTGCTACGTTGAAGGATGGTAAATCGAGTGAGCGAGTTTTGCGAGCGACAAGACTTTCGTTCGTAGACTCAGTGTGGGAGATCTTGGGCGCTTTCTTGCAGCGTGTGCCGCTGGTTCATGTGCAACCCCCTCGGCATCAAGGTGAAGGCATTCGCCACTGTTCTACGACAAGTGTTGTACTCGATGATAGCACGCGCTTTCTGAAGGTGATCCAACGCGAGCACGTGACTCGTTTCACTGCAGTGCCAAGTGTCCTGGATGTTTTTCTGCTACAAACGACAGAGATTGAGCGAAAATCTTGCTTGGCTGGACTGCGCTACGTCCTGAGTAGTGGCGAGTCCCTACCATTTCAGGTTCTCCGACGACTTACGGCCAGTTCGCCAAGCGTGACCATCTTGAATCTCTATGGTAAATTCTTTGCCTATCTTCTTCAGTCCACGACCTGGTCTCACTATTGATTATTCCACGCAGGTAGCACAGAGTTGAGCGGTGATGTTACATGCATGGAGCTCAAGGCACCTCTATCGTCTGCCAAGATAGCAGAATGGCAGCGACACGATGTTCCAATCGCTACGTTAACAGAACGCGGGGTAGTTGGTGGTCATGAAACGTTCCTCGTGCTTCTACCAGAGGGCCATGAGAATGACACAATGCATTCAAGAAATGGTTTAGCTACACTTATCTGGCCAAGACATCATACATACGAGATGGTCACTACTACACGGACGAACGGGCAGCCAATTACGGGGGTCTTGTTCGTTTCTGGCCCGCTTCTGATAGAGGAATACGTTGGTGACAGCCAAGAAGATATGTTTGTCGAATCGGCTTTGTTGTTTGGTGGCCGAGTGGAAAGCGAGCAAGCTAGAGATGAGCGACCAAGTCGGTGGTTTTGCACAGGTGACATTTGCTCATTGATTCAAGGACGTCTGTATTTTGACGGACGCAAAGACAATGGTGTGAAAATCCAAGGACAGCGAGTTTACATGGAGGCAGTGGAGCGTGGAGTAGCTCTCGCATTGCAAGAAATTACGGGAGACAAGAGATCTGGCGGCAGCGGTCCCATCATCGCATTTACAGTTTCGAAGCGAGTTAGCGGGCTCCTTATAACATGCATCGTGGCTTTTATTATCAATGACGACATCGGCGATACCGGCATTGCTCAATATGCTGAGACGAAAGCAGTAAACGCTTGGATAGCAGAACACTACGGGACGGCACACGTTCCGCACAAATTGTTCTTAGTGCCAGCAAAAGTAGTGCCACGTTTTGCGCATGGAAAAGTCGACCGGAAGTCGCTGAAGAAATTTTACAAGGATGTCATTGAGGATCGCAATTTGTTGATGCCGGCCTCACGCATTCATAGGACGGTGACAAGCTCCACGCAAACGTTAGTGGCACGATTGATGAACGAGATACTTGGAGTTTTTTTTTTGTCTGAAGATGACGTTATTGACGACAACCGCACCCGAACATTTGCTGAGTTAGGTGGAAACTCACTGCTCGCAACTTTGTTAGTGCATGAGCTCCGCCAAGAGCTTGGTGCGCTTCCCCTGACTGCTCATAAACTGGTGCGTCTATTATCTTGTGTATTTTGAAGTCTGCAGTTATCTACCGCTGACTCCAAAACATATTTGCTTTGTCTGCTGGCCAGCTTGACCTGAAGATGGATGAAATAGAGTCTGTGTGCTTTGTAAAAAGCCTAAGCGAAGACACAGGCGTGAAGCGTCCGATCCAAATCACAAGACACATCTTTGATCTAACCGGTGAACGTGCCTCAAGCACTGCAGAATCCGTCAAACGACAGAAGAAAACACCCGATGATTGCTCGGGTGTCAATCCTGGCAGCGAATGCAGCAGCGACATGCAACAAAGCAGATTGTCGTGTATATCTCGCTACAATCGCTCGTCCACCAGTGTCAATGGTTTTCATCTCCCAATGTGCTTCACTATCCCGGTTTCGTCGGCAAAAGAGATCACGTCTGGACCGCCATCATCATGCTTACCGTGGGAATTGCGACGGGTGTGGCAAGTTGACCTGAACAAGTGCATCGATGCATCTCCTCTCATTGTACAGCATTGCGACCGCAAAGGTTCAATCTGCTCGACTTGGGCAATTGTTGGCTCACATTCAGGCCAGCTAGTTTGTTTAGACGTGCTGGCAGCTGGACAAAAGGTTTGGCGAGTCACACTCGATGACCGTATTGAAGCGTGTGCAGCTATTAGCATAAAGCACCAACTCGTATATATCGGGACGTACGCTGGATCTTTTTTCGCTTTAAGTTTGCAATCAGGAGTCACTTGTTGGAGATTTGAATGCGAGGGGACCATTAAAGCTTCAGCTGTGGTGATGGATGAACGACAACTAGTTGTTTGTGGGGCATATAACAGCAAGCTGTACGGCCTAGACGCTGTTACGGGACAGAGGCAGTGGGTCGTCGACTTGGGCGGCAGCATTTTTTCGACGCCTCTCTATTGTGCTTCGCCCGAACAGCTTTTCGCTGCTACGACGAACGGGAATGTTGTGGCTCTACGAGTGAGTCATGACCGTGTCGAGATGCAGTGGAAACTGCAACTGCCGGCTCCAGTATTTGCAGGATTGAACGCCGACTGTGTCTTCAAAATGCTGATCGTTGGATGCGCAGACGGCCAGCTTTACGGAGTCTCGATGAGCACAGGTGATATCCAATGGCAAGTGATGACCGGAAAACCAATCTTCAGCTCGCCTTGCGTCTACCGGCCGGGATCAATCGTGTTTGGATCTCACGACGGTATGCTGCGAAAGGTAAATTGCAACAACGGAAAACTCGCGTGGACTACTGATCTTCACAGTGCAGTCTTTGCGTCCCCTACCGTCATTCAACTTCGGCTTGCGTCCACTGCAACCAGCCATACTGACAGCAAAGACGGCGGTCGCTTGATTTGCTGCGTGACTACAACGGCTGGTTGCATGTACTTCTGCGACGAAATGACTGGCTCCATATTATACGAAACGTGCGAGTCAACAGGAAAACCACGGATAGAAATGACTACTGATCAAAGCAGTGCTGAAGTGCTTGGCCCTCTCTTTGGCTCGCCAGTGGTCGTGGACAATTGGTGCTTGCTAGGCACACGAACAAACAAGTTCTATGGATTCGAGCTCGTTTGCAGAGACGCAGCCGCAACTGGTATCGAGTACCAGAGGAGCCGGCTACTTCGTCCTGTGAAGACCTGATCATGCAACATAAAGCAGGCTCTGTCTTGACCATCTTCTTGCCATGCTCTTCACGTCAGATCATCTCGACAAGTGCCCGATCATTCTTGGCGTTCTTCAAATCGCAACAGGTCCACTTTCTGTCGGTCGCAGTTGCAAGTGATGATGACGTATCGTTGACAGCGCATGACTATTGTCATGTTTACTAGTTCCGATCCGAAACTGTGACGGTGCTGGACTGCAAGCTACAGTCTCCTCTTCCTCGATATTTCGTATAAGATAGAAGAAAGGTGCGACAAGGTCATTGCTGCATATGTAGGCGCTCGAGATGCTACCATAAAATGTACAGAATAGTATCAAGACTCTTATCTTGCAATTTGTTAAGACTGACGAGTGCGTTCAGCAGTAGAAAGAGGAGTCGAGCGCACAAAAAGTGATCGTCGAAAGGTTGTAGAAACAAGCCACGCTTTGCTCTCGCTGTTCCGGATCAGATTCAAGCTTACCTCGTGTAAGTATCCGTCTTTACCACCCTCACTTGCATCTGATCGGTATCTGATCAAGTAGTTGGTAGATATGTAGGTAGGTACAATATCGTCCATCGAGTCGATCCACCTGATTTATCGACTAAAACGATCCTTATCCAGCTTTAAAAGAGCTTTGAACCGACCGACCGACCGCTTAATCCGGACGGCGGCAACTAATGCGATCCATGCGTCTCTTCTTGGCAATGAGTGGCTTGGCCTGGACGGTCTCTCTCACTGTCGCTGTTGTCGCTGAAGGAGTGCACAATCTCCAGCGTCTACGGGACTTTCGCGGTCACGAATATTTCGTGCAGTTTGACGTGCACGAGTCCAATAAAAGTGACGATTCGAAGTATTCAGTCGAGTTCCCGATTGAGGAAAAGTACTTTACCGATGCAATTGTGGATCATTTTGCCCCTGTTTCGAAACGCTCGACTTGGAAGCAGAGGTACCAAGTAAATGAGGAATTCTGGGGTGGTCAGGGTTACCCAGTGTTTCTCTATATCGGAGGTGAAGGACCGTTGGGACCGAAGGCGATTACCAATCGAACGTTTGTCTATTACCTGGCAGAACAACATCGAGCGCTCCTGATTGCGCTGGAGCATCGGTTCTATGGCAAATCGTACCCGACTGAGGACATGAGTCTACCTAATCTAGTGTACCTCTCGAGCGAGCAGGCATTGGCAGACTTGGCACATTTCCGTTCCTTTGTGACGGATATCTACGGACTCGTGGATGAAAAGTGGGTAGCTTTTGGAGGGAGCTACCCTGGTAATCTAGCAGCGTGGGTAAAGCTGAAATACCCTGCACTATTTGCCGGATCCATTGCGAGTTCTGCACCTTTGCGTGCCAAAACCGACTTTTTCGAGTACATGGAGGTCGTGGGCGATGGATTGAGGTACTTTGGTGGCGGTGAGTGCTATCATGAAGTGGAGCAGGCAATCATGCTGCTTGGACAGCTTATGGATGGTGATGAAAACGATCGCAAAAAAGTGGACGAGCTGTTTAAACCGTGCTACCCAATGACGAACGAGTTCGACGATTCGGTGTTCGAGACTTCGGTCATGGGGGCGTTTCAGGATATAGCGCAGTATAATGCTATTCACGACGGCGTCATGACGCTCGAGAAAGTCTGCAAGCATTTCACCGAGCCAGGAGATGCTGTCGAGAAGCTGGCTGCGTTCATTGACAAAGTCCGTGTTGGTGATTGCCTCGACTCCAAGTTTGAAGGGGCAGCGAACGGGACCGTGGAAGTGCTGAGTCGTGACCAGTTTGACGGTGAGAGCAGTGCTCGACAGTGGGTATACCAGACGTGCAACGAGTTCGGCTACTTCCAGACTACGAAAAGTCTACGCTCTCCTTTTTACGCACTTCGAGCCGTGACGGAAGCCAACGTCGGGACCGAAGTTTGCAAGCGCGTGTACAATATAAACGTAGCACCGGACGTCACCGGCACGAACCTCGACTACGGCTCGCTTGTGATCGAAGTACAGGGCGTCACTTTTCCAAGTGGCACCATCGATCCATGGCATGCATTAGCTGTGCAGAATTCAACCGACTTGCACTCGTCCTCGTCCGAAGCGGTGTTCATCGAAGGCACTGCCCACTGTGCTGACATGTATTATCCAAGTGAGAGAGACACACCGTCGTTGCAGTGGGCACACGCCAAAATTGAGGCCCAAGTGGAGCATTACCTCAAGGATACGGACACTGGCAAAAGACGTCAAGAGATTTCAGAACTTGAAGCCGTCGAGTAGACAAATCACGATTGTCCAATGGCTACAACTTCATTATTGTCGTACTAACAGTCAGTAGCTACAAACGACAAGCACGAATATAGCCATCTTAACAGTCCCGCGTCGGACTTAATCGCGATCAATCTGGTTCGTAGCTCTTCGTTGACTTCGCACAATTTCTACACTCTCTTGTACCGAATACGTGGCTGTAGCTCCCCAAATTGACTGGTTCCCACGCGTTCTCAATAGATCGCTCATTCGTCGTCCATGGCTTCGTACGAGACCCCTCGCGTAGACGTGAACGCCGCTGGCTGGGGCCCCACGGTGCTCCCCGAGCAGTTTTTAAACGTGCCGTATGCGCCTTTTAATAAGGGTGACAAGCTGGGAAAGGCCGCAGATTTTGTCAGCAACTACGCGCCACGCGGGGGTCGCTATATCCGCGACCCATCGGGTGTGAATGCTGAATTCCAGTACAAGCACGACTCGAAGGAGGACGCAACGTTCCAATTGGTCGACACGTCCAAGGGCACGCGCCCCAAGAATGAGGACCGACTGCGTCCGACGTGGAACCAGCAGCGCTTTGGTGGTCGTGGAGGACGTGGAGCCGGTGGACGCAACAGCTACGGTGACAAACCCGATGCCAATGCTGCCACTACATCGTCTGCGCAGCTGCGCATGAAGGGTATGCAGAAGCAGAACAAGCGTTGGGACCGTCTGAGCAATGCGCGTCGCCAATTTACATTCCGACGCCGGGATGAGGTGCAAGTCGATCGCGCTGCGTCGGTCACGGTACAGGCGAATTGGGACCTCATTGACCAGTTTGAGCTTCAGCAGCTGACAAAGCTGCAGGCGAACATCCCTAAGAGTCAAGACATTAAGTGGTGCGGAGAACTGCGCGAGTATGACGCTACTCTAGATCGGATTACAAGTCGTACGAATACGCGTGTGCATCGTTATGACGACCGGGACTTTTACTACGTCACGACGACGGACGACCCAGTGATCGAAGAGCTCGCACAACAGGGAGAGGCCACGGTGTTTGCTACTGATGCTATTCTGGCGCATCTCATGGCATCGACACGCTCGGTGTTCCCATGGGACATTGTGGCCCAGCGCGTGAACAACATGCTGTTTTTCGACAAGCGCGATAGCTCGACCTTTGATCTTCTTTCTGTCAACGAGAACGCGTCGGATCCGCCCAGTGAGGACGACCCTGACCACATGAACCACCCCGATCGTCTGAGTCTTGAGGCTACTATGATTAACCAGAATCTGTCGCAACAAGTGCTCAAGACCGGCAACGGAGCATTCTATAAGAAGTGTGACAACGCCAACCCGTTTGCTAGCGATGATGCCAAGCCCGCTAGCTGCGCGTATCGTTACAGAAAGTTTGACTTGGGTGGCGGGTTGAATTTGGTGGCTCGTTGCGAAGTGCAGGCTGTGGCTATTAAGCGAGGTATGCAGCAGTACGTGAACACATACGCACTGAACGAGTACGACCCGAAGTTTCCAGGATCGATTGAATGGCGCAAGAAAATTGACTCTCAGGTGCGTCGTTCGCTTATGTTATTATACCGAACTTTATGTGTATGCATGTTTGCGTGTGTGGATATTTGTGTGTCTTTGTGGATATGCTTGTATGCTGGACTTGGTGATGTTTCTATTCTATATACGCTATTCCTACACTCTTGATGAGGAGAAAGAATGTCTGAAAGTCTGCTACTGCATCAAGGAGTGCCAATGTATATTGTATGTATGGGAGTTGCTCGCGTATTTGGTGACCGTCAAAAGTCCCAGTATGTATTGCGAACCTCATTTGTTGCTGAGGACGAGCAGATCAGCTCCCACTTGTCTATTTTCGTGTTGCGGTGCGTGGGTCTCATTGAATGTCCACAACTTATGTATACGCTATTCCTACACTCTTGGTGAGGAGAGCTTTCTATTAGGAGAGACCCTGGCACCGCTTCCTTGCATTTTGTACACCACAAGCATTTGAGTAGTAGACTTTGTACTGACTCAGTCGTAATGCTTATTTACTATTTGCAGCGCGGTGCCATCTTGGCAAACGAGCTAAAGAACAACTCGTGCAAGCTTGCCAGGTGGACGGCTCAGGCGCTTCTGGGTGGTCTTGACGAGATGAAGTTGGGTTACGTTTCCCGCTCTAACATTAAGGATCCATACTCGCACGTCGTGCTAGGCATGCAATCGTATAACCCAAGCACGTTTGCAACGCAGATCGCACTCAACCAAAACAGCACGTGGGGTATTGTCAAGATGTTGTCGGAGCTACTGCTGGAACAACCGGAGGGCAAGTACGTGATCATGAAGGACCCGAACAAGCCAATTATCCGACTCTTCTCGGTGCCCCTCGACACGTTCGAGGAAGAGGGCGAGGATGACGAGGAAGAAAATGACGAGTAAAGCGCTGGTCTCATTGATCTGTATGTTGTGAAATCCATTGATAACGAAGAACTCGCGTCGTGCGCTTTTGCCTCGATAATGGAGATCAAGTAAGTCTTACGGTTCTCAACAATGACCGAAATGAGTCACCACTGCATTGTGTGCCATATTTCATAACCCGAGCTTACAGATAACAATAAACCGTCATTTACACAGCAGTCAGCTACTAATTTAGAAACACGGTTGCTTATCAGCGATAAAGGTGGGAAAAGCGTAGAAGCATTCATCATCACATGAACTGTGCTTTATTTTTATAGAAGTGCCAACGTTTTGGAACTGCTACCAACCCCTGTGTTGTCTGGATGAAAAGTCTCGAAGCCTTGTCAAACGTGTGCTATATTGTGGGTTGCAAATACAGCCAGAGTCTGTATAGCCCGAACCAGTCAGACGCACGACGGCGTGGCGAGATCGATTACGCGCGCACAAGTCAACGAACTTGTACGCTGGACGTACTGAATGTCAGTGGCAGTGTGTTTATCTATATTAACACTTTGTGTTGTCTGTCTGTCTGTTTTTACATGTGCAGTACAGGTCGGAGGAACTATCGTTCTTCGCTTCGGTACAGTCAACAGCTTGAGTTAGCGACCGCACGACAGGACTTTACATGCCTTGCCCCCCAGCTCAAGCTGCTGCTCAGTAGGATGCATAGGTGCGTGAATGACGTTGCTAAGAAAAAAAATGCTGGCCACAATCGACCACGAGCTGCTGGATACCCGCGACGATTGGGAGGGCAAAAGGCACCGTCCGGAACAAACAAAAACCAGTCGACAACCTGTGTATGTTAAAACATGAGTCAGGCGTACGAATACCATCTCCTTCTCTCTCGCTCTCAATCTCGCAGGCAATCATGAGTCAATCAAAAGGGTTCTGCCTCGGAACAAATGTCCTGCTTCTTCGTTTTTCAGCGGGTTTTTGCCTGTCGCGGAACTTCCACCTGCTTCCTACATCCGTCGTAGTGCCGCGAAAGAAATGCTCCGAAACCACGTCGTGGCTGTCGCCAGCTGTCGGAAAACCCATGCCATGCAGCCAGGCCCTTGAAACGACGGAACACCAGAAGGAGTGTGGGAACCAAACCGGTGCCAATCCTTGAGCTCAAGTCCTTTGGGCCACACGCGCATGTTTGGGACATGCTGAAAAAAACAAAAACGACACCACCACGACCACTCCAACTGCTACTACCACTTCCACCTTTCGTCCTTCACAACGCAAAACGCTCAGTCGAGGTAAACAACTGAGCAGCAGTGAAGTGAAGTGAAGTGAAAAATCTTTCGAGTCAGTACGAGGAGTCGGAACACTATCAGAAATCGACCACCCGTGACACCAACGGACGTTTTCAGGTTGGACAATCGCCATTTCGACTTGTGCATTGCAAGACCCAAAGAGTCATGGCCAGCGAGGTCTTGCAGGCGACACCTTATCGACTCAGTGCGGCGAATAATGTCGCACCCCGACTGAGGAGCTCCGATTGTATTAGACTTGTGGGTCGTAAGCCACAGGAACTTTGGTCCGGATTCCAGCACCGACTTGGATCGACATCTTTCATTGGGGCAGCTCTAGGCAGTCAGAAGGGCGACCGGGTGACAGGAGACAGCGACAGTGATGGCGAAGAGGGAGATGTGATGCAGGAGAGTCTCGTGTCAAACGGACTTCGTGTTACCGAACGGGTTCGATGCCGATCGGTAGTCGAGAAAGAGGACTGTGTGTCCGATCCTGAAGACTCGTCGTCACTGCTGAGTGCAGCGCAGAAGGCTGGTTGTTTCAGCTACATCAAGCGGAGGTATAGCATTGCACTGGCCTTTGCCTCCACGGACTCGAGCGAAGACACGCAAGAGCCAAGCAACAACTTGATGCTGGAACAAGGTGATGCCATCGGGTCCAATTGGGAACCTGTCAAGACAAAGAACGGGGTGCAGTTGTTCAAGTCAAAACGTTCGCGGTGCGAAGTGCTTGGTGTCACCCAAGTGAACGCGTCGGTGAAAAACGTCATGTCCATCTTGGCAGCAGGGTCAACAACAGAAGCCTTTTTAGATGCCCAGAAGATCATCCTGGGAACCGACCAAGTGATTGAAGCCAAGGTCTTGGCCTCGTGTGCAGAGCCGACGACCTCGCGCTATTTTCACTGCGGCCTCAAGTACCAAGCGATGAAGAACCCGTTTGGCACGACGCCGCTGGATCTCGTGTACTTGGACTACACGGACGTGAGTACCACTTCTGATGGCAAGTTGATCGGGTATCGCATCATCGAGTCCATCCGCGTCCCCGAGTTACGAACGTCACCCAAGTACGTCCGAGCATCGATCCGATGTGAAGTGTACACTGTACAGGAGACGGATACGCCAGGGGTCGTGGAGGTGACGTTCGCCTCGCATCTGGACCCAAAAAGCAAGTGCTCGTCTCGACGGTCGCAGTGGCTCGAGCAAGCTGGCGTCCGTCTCGCCAACCTACGAGCTCATGCTGAAAAGACGAGCATTGGCAACCACGTTTTGTCGGATCCCAAGCGGGTTGTAGTGAACCGCAAGCACCGCTCGTTCACGAGTGGAGACAAGGACAAGCAGCAACGGAACTGCAACGTGTGTCAACACGCCTTCTCCTTTCTTCGCAAACGCCACAACTGTCGCGTCTGTGGTGATGTGAGCTGTGGTCGCTGCTGTCGGAAGATGGCCGTGCTCGTGGATTTCGAATCCACGCGCGTCAAAGTTTGTCTCAGTTGCATCTTGCACTCGAGGAACAATCCGGACGAAATTCGACGCGGTGAACTCGGGCAACGGTCAAGTCGTCGCGACATTAGCAACACGACGTTTATTATCTACGACGAGTGAAGTTGTAGTCGCATGCTACTACTACTATTGCAGAGTGGGATGATCTTCTCATGCCTCTTCTTTTTTTTACTTCCTGTTGCGTCAAGTTGAGACTTGTCCAGTGCACGACATATGGCTACATGTATCCATTTCTAACGAACAATGAATGGCGTTTGGTAAACTACATCACATACCTGGTCGTAATTTAAAAACCATGCTCTTCACAACTGTTTTGAGCAGATGGCTCCATCATCATCATCATCAATAGTTACAGACGGGAATGATGCAGGTGGCGAAAACATCGTGTATGACATGAGTGCGTGCATGCTCGCACTGCTCTTTGGCGTCGTATTGGTAAAGATACTACGCGATTATACGCGGCGAAGAGGGTACATTGAGATCCAGCAGGACGACCGCGGCATGTACTCGAATGTACTCATGGGGACGTCAGATTCGTGGGATAACATGTGCATTGATGAAGAGGTCACGACACTGGATCACGCTGTACATTAGCTATCAAGAGTCAGAGGATGACACGCATGTCGTAATGGAACAAATCCATGCAGTACCGTTCTCGTCGCACTTGTTGAGTCAGCACGTCACTTTTCCAGCAACGCAAGCACTTCATCCGCTGGTTACAACGGTATCCAAGTCAGTCAAGAGAAAGACACCCACCCACACATACCTCGTGACGAGGTGCTGAAGTGATCGAAAACTTACGAGTGCGGCTGATGGCATTGGCGACGTACGTCCATTCAGACGTCGGGTTACGGGCAAAGTCAAAACACGGATCGGAAGATGGTGCTACTGCTGCAGATGGCGCACTGCTTGGTGCAGCTACGTGGCGACCGTACGGGTGCTCAACTCGATCTATTGCTCTAGGTCTAACCTGCCGCTGCAGGCCGCGACTGAGTGGTGTCCGAAACTTGGAATCGGAAGAGCTTGTCGGAAGTCGCGGTGCTTTGTTCTCGAAAGCGTGTTGACCCGTTTGGTTGGAGGCAGCTGAGACGACGGGTGTCTCGTTGACAATTTCAACTAGGAACCTGTGGCAATGGCAGGTATTGTCATCTCCATGTTAGTAGCACCAATTGATTGTATACGTCAAACAAGGCAACGAATAACTCACTTGGACGTCTCGATGTACTCCTTGTCCTTGCAATCCCACTCCACGGCAGTCAACTTGGTGTCATCGATGGCTTTTCCTGCCGCCCCCTCGTCGTCGGCATATACGACAAGTTTGCGCGAGGCATACAGTACCACAAACCCATCTTGCCATGTCTTACGCTTCTGTGTCTTGTGCTTGGTGTACATGCACTCAAACATCACCTCGGATCGAGAGCCCAGCAAGTCGCACAACTTGGTCATGCTTCCAGCTTAGTAATTGGAAAATAGATGCTTTCTATCTATCAGTCTCCTATATATTCACTGTCTTCCTATTCCATTCATTTCGTCAATCAAATGACCCTTCATAAATGACAAAGGATGCTAGCCCATTGGATTGTAATCTTGTCTTCTAGTTCTGCTTGGACTACTTTGGCAATCTCACGTCGCTGCATCACGACTCGTTTACCTTTTCACGTATTGGGTACGATGGGTGCAGCGGCGTATAGCCGTCAGAGTTTCATTAAGGTATAACAAAACGCTAGTTTTCGGGTCCGGATGTTACCTTTCGCTCAGTCTGAAGCGGCTCGGCCTGTTCAAGAGTCACGGCAAAGAGGTAAATCCACACTCCGAGTTCAGTAGCTGTCCACTTTACTTCGTGGACTCGCCAAAGCAAGAAGGGTTGAAACTGAATAGTACACGCATCCGTATCGACTCTTTGCAGACTGGTCTTAGCCTTGACCTCAATTTGATGAGGTATTTCTTTTGCGCGCTCACGTTCACGAGCTCACTCGGTCCGTCTAAACTATCATTTGATACTGAAGCGATGTCGGGAAGTTATTCTACAATGCCGATAAAGCCCCTGCACTATGGCTAACTTACGTTTATAAAGGAATGAACGACGCTGCCGGCATGTAAATTTTGTTGTTAGTTTGTCAAATATTATGGAAGCTGTAAGCGAGTTTTCCAGCATGAGGCTGCTGCATTCTCTCCCAATGTGCTTGACATGTGGGTGAATGACAACACAAAATACGCGTGTACTTAGAGTACAGGGATATCGCATGACGTGGTGTGACTAAATTCCTCTTACTACGTCATGAAACCTCACCTAGGCTAGTGAATAGTTCGACAAACTCCGCCCACTTATGCCACGGCCTGCTCCAAACGTATGATGCTCGTACAACTTGATTCCCGATCAAGTACAGGGAGAGCCTAAACATTACACAGGACAACTTCGTTGCGAAACTACATGTACTGCAAAAGCGTGAGTATTTATTCCCAGGTAAATGATTCAGTTACTGTACAACGTTGAGTTGTGGAACGAGAATTACAATAAGCAAATGCTGCTCTCGAAGTCAGAGAGTATTTGATGCTGACCGATCATCTGCCTAGACATAAAATGATAAGGTCCATGCGGAAGGACCTAACGAGAGCTGTACATAACCTGCTTGTTAAAAATTGATACTAAAAAAGCAGGCAGAATAGTGTAAGAAGACTGCACGCGGAAAGTCCATCGAGTTTCTACAGCTTCGTCCAGACCTGGACTCTTGCGGCAGGGGGCTGGGTTTTTGCTTGACGAAGTACGATGCACGAAACACATGTAACCGGTCGTCTACGAAGACTATTCGATCGTTCAATCATATTGTCGGTGCTCGGTTAGTTCCAAATGTAACCTCCGAAGTGTGGGGTTTCCCGGAAGCTGTGACTGCTCTGTAGACGTTCCGAACGAATTTGGACTTTCGTGCACATTCTGCCTGTCCACATTATATCGCAATTATTTATCCGAACGCCGGTAATGCTAGTAATGCTATTTATGGTGTTGTCAGTCGAAACCCAGGACGTCGCAGCAACCATGGAGTCAAGCAAGTATCAATCGTCAATGGAAGCAAAACGACTGGGGCAGATAACACATTTTTACTACGTCGTGGCTACTGAAGCCGTTTCAGAGCATCAATCAACCTAGTGAATTCCTCGTTGAACTTGACCTAGTGTACTTGGTATCATTGCCCTATAGGGATAAGTTTACGTTACATATACCATCCCAGAGTTGTACGATTGACATTGCCAAGGTGAGCGGAAAATTCGCAAGAATCAAATGATGCCCCACAATCGATCGCGAAAGAGTTATGGGTGTGAACTAGCTACGATGTAGTGATATGCAAATTTCCTAATATTAAGATCTTAGGAATACAATGCACACACCACCACCGCCACCTACGGACTCCTCCCCCCACATTGAGGGTCACTCCCGAGTACCATCTTTTTTTCCACTCACTTTCCACGTCAACCTCATGGCACACAACAACCTTCCACCACTTTGGTTCCTTGGGACTAAAAAAAGTGCCCACCTCACTCTCGTTTACTTGGTAACGAGCACCTTTTTGAGTGACTCGACACAGACGGGACCCGTGCGAGAGCGCACCACGAACCGGTCTCGGTACATGACCTCGCACTTGTTGTTTGTCTTAATGTCCTTGCACAGCGTCTCCCACACTTTGTTCTTCTTCATCTGAATCGCAGTCACGGGCTCCTGCATCTCCTCCCCACTCGCGTACACGCGCTCACCCACTTCAGCCTCTGGACTGGGACAGAGCAGCTCCACCTTGCCCTTGTCATCAGTCACTTGCAGAATCCTTCCCGTCGAGCGCAAGCGCACGACCTTGACCATCTTGACATTGCACAACACGACGACCTTCCGGTCCAGCAGCTCCTCTTCCGCAAAGTACGGCTGATGCTCGACGACCATCTCGAGCTCCTCGCCCTTGCCGATGGCCACCTTCTCGACATAGTGACGCTCCGAATTCGGATGGGCCTTCACGTCAACGATCTTGCCTACCCGCAAGTCGAGCTGCGAGAAGACTATTGGCGAGCTATACACGTCAGACTTGACCATGAGGTCGCAAGGAGGTCAGGAGTGAAAGAGAAGTTTTATTGTTTGTTGTAAGACGACAACTTGGGAAATGGCTTGTTTGTTTGGATGGCGAAGGGAGAAAAGTGTCAACTTCAAGAACGTTTGAGGTTATAACTTGCTGAAAAGCTCGTGACTTCAAGCACGTTGTGGGTGTCAAGTGCATAGCTGGCTGAGTTTATGGAAAGAGTGTCTTTGGTGCAACGCGATTGGGTCGTACTGCTTAAACTGTTTACTAAGCGAAGCAGTTGAGGCTTTGCAAACATCGTCCCGTCTGATTCGAGCTTCATAGTGCACCAGTAAACTCGGTAAGGGTCCACTAGGTCGGATCTTTGCCCGCTGTTAAAGCATGTTTTTAGAACAGCATCGGAGTTGGACCCAACATTGCATGGGGCATATCGACGTTGAAGTGAGATGCTAACACTAGAAACGGATTCCGTCCCTATACATCACAACGTCAAGTAATTTCTTACATAAGAGGGGGAGCTGTCGATGTGATGAATGGAGTAACAGCGGTGCATCACTGGTGTGTTAACGATTGAGCATAGCGGCGATGGAAGCAGGAGACATGTGTATCATGGCTCTTTGTAGTAGCAGATATTGGTTTGAATCCGGTTGCTGTATTAACAAGATCCTCTACCAGTAGTAGCCACGTGGACTTGTGCACATCCATGTTTCCCAATTCGTAAATGTCGTACCCAACATGCACTAGCAGCCAGTACATGAGTCATGCTGTAGTTCCATCGCAACTACGAGTCGCCAGCAAACGTGCCATCGTCCCCTCCATCTCCACCGAAGTCGTCACCACCACCAGTGTCTCCACTGAACGTGTACGTGTTACCGCCCACGCCTCCGACATCGCCGTTGTAGCCAGTGTTGTCATACCCACCTCCCACATCACCTGCGTAGCCAGTGTTATTGTTATGACCGCCAAACGCCGAGCCCAATGCTGCGCCAACGCCCAGCCCTCCTAAGGCTCCCAGTGCACCTGCAGCCATCGTATGGCCACCATTCCCGCCGCCACTTTCACGATACGGGGATGCTCCGTATGCCACAGGAGCCGACGCATACGCGTACGGAGCTTGTGGCTGCTGCTGCTGCTGGTCTGCGTACGTACCGTACTGACTCGATGCAACGGGCTGGGCGTATGCATATTGTTCCTCTCGTTCTTGCTGCGCCCGACGTGCCGGTAGGTAGCAGCAGCACACACAGCATAGCAAGACCATAGCAATAAACAGGATCGTGCTGAACACTCCTCCTGACGATGACGACCTCGAGTGGTAGTCGTCGTACCCGCCATAATGATAGGGTGCTGCACGGCGACAGCGACACTCGTATGGGGTCGCGGCACACTGAGCGTCTACTGGACAGCAACAGGGTGCACCGGAAGCTAGACCAATGCAGAATTGACCTGGTTGTCCGTGGTAAGCGTGGCCGCATTGGCCGGTTTGCTGACATAGTCCACACCCTGAGAAGGCAACAGATAGAGTGGCATTGTTGACGAATTCTCCAAAGGTCTTAGGGGACGGCTCGTTTAATGACGATCGAAGCTGTACGTCTTCGGCATCGTTAAGGTTATTAGTGAAAGACGTAGGGGAGTGATTGTTGTCGGCGTGGATGCTCGACGTCGAGAGGAGCAGGAGAAGAATCGGGAGCCACGACATGAGCCTTAAGATCACAAATCCGTGTGGGGGCGATGATGACGGTGTTATTCGCTTTAGTGGCATGCCGTTGGATAGGTGGGTTTTTCTCTCTACCAGTCGGAACCAACCGATGGAGTAAAGACCCCGGGTTGGGTTTTTATTTATTTTATGTTTACCAAGCGACAAATAAATACGACAAAAAGATGAGCCGCCTCTTTGTGGGCCTCGAGACGACTTTTGTTCATGACCTGCTGGCGACGCTTAATAAGGTCCGACATGGAGTTAACGAGCGTGTGCTTTTCGTAAGGTCTCATGGTGTATTGTTCCTTCCTTTGCGACTGTTTAACAGGTCCATGAAGACAAGATGAATGGCGTCGCAGCGCCGCTTTTCCACCCTCGGTATGGGTACATTTGATGAAGCTTATCTTTTTATACATAATATTTATAAAATAACAATTGTTGCCGCTAAAACTTAGGTTTAAACGTGACGACCAGGATCTCTCGGATACCCGTGAGGGTCCGCAAACTCGCTCGGATCTCGTGCTGGACTCTCGAGGCTGGACAGCTTCTGTAGTGGGTACTATCTCCAAGTGGATGGACTTGGATGCTACGACCCAAAGCGTGCGGCTGAATGCCGAAAAAGTCTTTAAGCAGGAAGTGGCTTGGGCCTCGCATTTGTCCGTGTCCGCTGTGCTGCTGCCGACGCCGCGTCATACCTGTAAATCGTCCAACTATGCGCGAGTGCTGAACCAGTCGCTGACACAGGCGCAGTATCTCCAGTTTTGGGTACGTATCCCACTAGTTGCGAGGCAGCAGTCACGTGCTAAAGCACCAGTGGAAATTGACCCTGTGGCGGGGCTTTTTGCTGCTGCGATCGCGGAATTCGAGGAAGATGAGCACGAGGCGCTGATCGATCCATGGGAAACGTGGGACTCGTTGCGTGCTCGCTGCGAATACCATCCGAAGCTGTTTGTGGCGCTGGAAATTACAGCCGACCTGCCAAGTGCCGAGGTGGTCCAGCGCTGGATCGGTGAACCTGTCAAGGTGCGTAAAATAACGCTCGACACGTGCTATGTGATATGTTATGGTTTATCTGAGTTTATTGTTGTGAATAAAGGCAGCGATCATTTCTACCAACATCTTCCTGACAAATCGCAAGGGATACCCGGCGCTGTCCCAGCGACACCAAAAGCTCATGGCGCAGCTTTTCAGCACAAAGTCCAGTCTACTTG
>JH598357.1:11556-31131 GCA_000173235.2 Hyaloperonospora arabidopsidis Emoy2
GTCTTTGGTCGGTACCAGAGGTCAGGGTTGAGGTGTGATCTCTCCATCTCTCTGAATCGGAATACCTTTTGTGTCATCGGTCAAATTCTATAAATGGCTCAGCGAAAGGGTTTGGTGGTTTAGCCTCCGGAACTAAATATCGTCAGTCTCACGACCCCTCATGCTCATTCGGTCTAATGTGCAAGTGTCTGAGTTTTAATAAGGGATCTTAACTTCTTTGGTCTACCAAGGTTCGATGGTAAGGAACTTTGGACGGTGATTAAAGAGTACTTAGAAACTTCTGGCTCAACCAACGATCCGGATTTATTTATGGCTTTGATTCAAGCTTAGCGAAGTAATCCGCGTTCGCATCTCTATGCCAAGGCCGTCGGCAATTTCAAATATCTTAGGGACAATGTTAATTTGGTCGTGTCGTGCTCCGTGTGGCTGCGACTCGCCCATGCCCGCCGTCCGATGGGACCCATCCCTCCATCAGCGGCTTGGGGTCTTATATTAGAGCAAGTCGGAATTCGACTTTTTGTTGATCCTCCGAACACTCTTTCTCGACCACGACCAATATTGGGTCCAGATGAAGTTGTCTGAGTTTAATTTGAAAATTCCAATTCTTATACCCAGTATCTACATAGACCACTTAAAATCGAACACTATAGTTGGGAGTGCAGTATAGGCAATTCCCCACCCACTATTGCTAATATGAAAGACTCAACCCTGACGCCGTTAGTACTATCTCCACTATCGGACCAAATTTTATCCTGGAAAATCCCTTTCAAATTACTACACACTATTTCCCTTCTCATGTAAAGGGCCACAGAAGGGGCATCCGTAATTCCCGTTCCCTCTAACGAGACATTGAGCTTACGAGGGTACTCGATTAACGCCAACGGTTTAAAATCGTTACGTAATCGACCCTTGACTGATTTTCCAACGCTTTATATGTCGTGGTCATACAAAATACATGCACGCTTCACTGAAATGCAGATGTTCAAGCAGACTAAGCACCCATGGTAGACTGCTTGTTAACTAAATTTAGGTTTTGGTCTCAAGAATAAATGGACTCTTTCACTGATTTGGCTGGTGTGGGTCTCCTTATAACTCCGACTTGTCTGGTACGCGGACTTGAGAAGTCCACACTACCCTACACTAGTTCTTCGGATTTACTTTTGCAAATGCTCTCGTGCAGGGACCATTATGATCGGTCACCACCTAATATTCATATATTATATGATCCGTTCCAACCGGGGATCAGACTCCCATTTTAAATATGTCCCCTCGTCATTATGAAGATGATTCCTACCACATTGTTAGGTGGTTCAATTCAGACAACTAGACCAAGCTTAATCTCAAGACCGATCTCGTCGACAAGTCGGGAGTGAACTATTACACTAGATGACAAAATTACGCCTGGTTGACTCGTGGAGGCGTTAACACTGTAGTGTTCAGGAATGTACCGGTCTGGTCGGCACGTCAATGATTATGGTTTGTGAATCATTGACTTTTTCGCTCGAACTTTCAAGATACAGCCCATGCTTTTAGGGCCAAGTCTGGTATAGGTGACTATATCAGTGTTTCATTTTGCTTGAATTTAACTCGTTTCGTGCCTGACGGGATAGAGCCTTGGAACCCTTTCTGGGTCATCCAAACTACATGAGGCTCAAATCGGTATTCAAGCTTCTCTACTCTAACTTTCCGAACTGTTCAACACGACGCTTTGGCGATAAAACCCCGGCTGCTTGCTTAATTATTACAAATGGGCTTTATTTTCCTTCAAGAATGTTTTAATCTAAGGAGCATTAGCGTCACGTGATATCCAGTATTTTCTCCACCTCAAGGTGAAATACGCTTTACACTGACAGAAACCACGTACTCCAGTGGACCTATCAACTGAACTTTCAAGCGTTAAAGAGGCCTTTGCGAGGAAATTGGGAACACTCGAAAATTTCGATTCCAAGTAATAACTCGCCTCTGACCTTCAAGCCACTGAGCATTGCTCCATTTTTCTCATGGACGCCTCAAGTACAAGACGCTCATTCCTGTGGAGACGTTGATGACTTAGAGTTGACCTGCAATACGTTTACTACCTGTTGGTCAAAAATCTTCTATTCGTCTTCGCGAGACTATGGACACGCAAGAACTGTTTGAAATCTCATGGGACATTCTCGCTTGTTACAGCATATAAATAAGCATTTGTCGCCAATAAATCGGGCTTACTTAAAAGCTAATGATTTGTACTGGGAATTTAAACACACGGCATCCGGGAAGACACCATGTTCGGATGGGTTACCGCGAACCTACTAAAAAGTAGATATACCCCTTTGGAGCCGTATTTAAAAGTAATTCACGATGCTTATTTCCGGGAAGGGAAAATGACAGAATTTCAATGGCGGAAAAAGTCTTGCTTCTCTACAGACACGGGAGCCGAAAAGTGCCAAGACAGCTTCGTCCTATTACACTCCTAAACGTGAACACCAAATTAGAGCCGAAGATGTCGACACACAGACTTAGTAAAGATTTAGGCACTCTACTTCACACCGAAGAATTGAGTTAGTTCCGGGGTAAGATATCCGCCACGCCCATATTCGATTTCAAGCTTTAAATCAGCTCTATTCGGACCGAGAATCTCCAGTAGGTGCTGTATTGTTGGACCTCGCCAAGGCTTTTGATAGCGTCATCTGGGGGCACCTTGAATATGGTTCTTATAATTTTGGGTTTGGGCAGACTTTTCTTCGTTAGTTAAAGTCCTGTTCCCGGGTACTCTGCTCACCTGATGCTTAATGGGTGACCGCTGGTTCAATTGGGGGCTGGGGTCCACCAAGGCTACCTAACCCCTATTTCCCGCTATCTTTTCCCCCTTCCTTGATCCTCTGCTCAGCTTTATCCGAGTCAAGATTCAAGGCATGGATGCTTTCATTCGACGGACTCGGTTGTCAGCTTGCGGGTGATTGCACAGGGCTTTTGCACGATCTCCGCCATATTAAATACTTCTCGGGTACGTGGACGACTTTTGCTCGGCGCCGGACATGCGGCTAAACAAGGTCAGGACCGTGTTGCTGCCATTTAGGCACTGGTACTAGTCGTTTTGCCCCTCATCCTTAATTGTGAAAATTTAGAGAGGATTTTGTGGAAGATTCGTGCCGCACGAAGCTTCATGGTATACTATGGTCCTCGGTTGAAAAATGCCGACCGGATTTAACACTTGCCAGCCGACGTGCAAGCGAGACTTTCACTATGGTCTAACCGGGATGGCTATTTTCGTGGAAAAGAGATTATCTAACAACACGTCTGTAGTATTAGACCAGCGTATGCCACGTCCGACGACTGGATATCAGGATCAAGATAACCGATAAGTCTTACTTCATCTACAAGTCTAAGTCAAATGTCGTCTTATCGAAATACTAGTGATTTCTTCCTTCTGGTGTAGGCAGTTTGGGCCTCACCTCAGTCGCCGAAATAATCCACAGTTTACAGTCTACATACTGTTCAAGATTAATTTGGTAGCTCGAGGTCACAATACTGTTGCATCCTACCTGAATCCAGCCTATTATTCGACTTTCTATCAATCTATTTTTCCTTGATATAAGGAATTTGATATCCTGTATGCGCCAGTCTTTTGTAGCCCGGATTATGCGATTGATTTCGGTTTCAGCGGTAAATTGACCTCTGCGCCTACTAGCACTTTCGAATTTTCGTCCCGGAAGAAGCTGATGCCCCTTCAATCGAAGATCGACAAATTAACGAATCCTATTTCCCACAATATCGATATCCGCTACAGTTCGAGTGTACGTACTTTATTAGGAAAATCGCAACACCCGGAGCTGGTTACCCTTCTGGATGCGCAATACATAATTTGGCCATGTAATTCACCCTGGTTTAAGGGGAATTTATTTCAGATGATTAGGTTATCTCTTCATCCGGAATTTTCACCCCGGACGTACTTCCAGAGTTGGCTCTTGCGCCAAGTTATTGACTCGCATTTACATCCGTATTAGGTCTCTGCGGAAGTAACCACCGGTACACTTCCAACTGCTCATTTCTTGTGTGCCTATCACGACTGGTATTTTGTGCCTATGGTTTGGTCCAGCTTAGTGTGGCCCGAATTTGTAATATATTCGTCGAGTCCCCTAGGTTTGCCATTAATTCGTTTGGGATTGTACGAAAGCCCACCGGATTATATGCGGAGCCACACTATTAAAATCGCGGCTCCACGAAATTATCTTCTACCGGTGTACGCTGAACTGATATTTCTGCCTCAACATGATGCAATATTTCTAGGTTACAGGTCACAGCACCTTTCCGCCGCCACCACTCAGTGCTATTAAAGTTGTGGTGTATTAGAGACGAAGCCTCACCTATCTTGGTTTTGCGGCATCGCCACCAAAGTTTGGGACACTAGTCTCGCTTTCTTTCAACCACTGTTTGACTTGACTTGCCTTTTCTTTAGATTTTGATGCTTCTATTCGACGTTGATCCGACGAAAACCGCAAAGCGTTTATACGGATACAGTACCTGATTTGTTCTTCATCTTTTTCGAAAGTTTTTTCTACGCTACATCCAAATGCATCAATATGATATTCTCTTTCATGAAAACATGGCAAACATTATTGATATCCAAGCTCAATTTTAGTTAATCTCCAAATCAACTGGTTCTAGCAAGACTTGTTCAACCGGAGCTTGAGCCAAATAGGCTTCAACCTACGCCAAATTCGCGCATTATTTTAGGGACTTTGCTCCTTCGCCATTCCAGAACCCCCGATTCTATGCTGAAGTCTATCCGCCCAGCTGAACATTGCGCAAAAACCAGTATGAAGCGTCGCACCAGCGGTCACGTTTAGGAGCCCTCAACTGTATATGGTTAGGGTCAGGAATCGATTTCGGTCTCTTCACGAATATGGTTAAAGTTTTTATTTGGTTAAGGTGGGATATCTGTTACCGCCTTTTGGTATGGGTAATTACATTCCAGCCTGATATTTTTTGGACCATATCTACGGCTTTCATTGTGGAATTAATAAAGGTTGTTGCCTTTGGATTATTGACTTACTTTTGGAATAGTGACTTTGGCCTATTGCCTTGCTAATTACCCTTGCGAGTATTTTGCCTTCGCCCTAGCTATCAGGCTTTTTCTTTCGATCCTTGGTGGTATTATGCTACTTATTTAACTGGGCTGCTATTGCGCCTGCTTGTGGTCACAAGTTACGTTGATTTGAGGTGCTTGTTTTACATCCGTACTGGAGGTATCGGAATCCTGTTTATATTCCGGCCTTTTAACGCCTCCGAATGCCACCTTTACAGCACTACCAACGGCCACCATCCTAGGAAGTTTTTTGCGTGGTACCCAAGCAAGATTGGGAACGGACTCTTTATATACCAAGGTAAAGTAACTACAATCACAATACACGACCGAAGTGTTTTCCCCAAAGTGTCTACAGCCACGATACACGACCGAAGTGTTTTAGCAAGCCACGTAATTTTCATCTTTCGTGGAATGCCCTTGATCTGCACCCTGTAGTGCTCATACCCGCGCCAATACCAACTACCCTGTGGTCGCTAACAACTGCACCAAACATAACCATGGATAACGAGGAATGGTACCGGGCTTTAAAATCATCAGGTAAACCTGGCGTTTGTATACTCATACTCAAGTCAACACAACTACAGATTCTTCGCACCACTTTTCGTTGGTCTCAAGCCTCACTCACTGTTTGTGTAACTTGACACCCTAAGCTTGTACTGGAACAGTATGAACTACCTACACCGAATTCAGTGTAAGAAGGGTTCTTTGTACTCTACATACACGTGTAGTGCAGAGGAAGTGGAGGTTCTACATACGGCCAGCCTAGCGGAAAGGAAGATTGTAAAAATAAGATAGGGGAGCAATCTCTAAAGCTTGCCCTGTGTTATATTATAACCATTTCAAAAACCTGAATCAAGATACAAAACACTATACAACAGCGGTCACTGAAGATTGAGTATGATGCGGTTAATGTCTGTATTAATCCAGTACAGTATACTCGGGCAACGCGGTCATCCTTTGCTCAGAGTTTGTCTGGGCCGTACCCAACGAAAATCTACACCGTACCCAAATCCCGTGCCCACTGATTTAAGGGATTATATCGATTGAAAAAAATATTATTCGATCCATTCGCGAAGAATAAAAATAATAAAGTTTGCAGATTTTGAGGGGTGGATCCCGAGCGAATAACAGAGTTTCGTGTCTTCTACCGCACAGCTCACTTTGAGAATACCGGT
Organism: Hyaloperonospora arabidopsidis Emoy2; assembly: GCA_000173235.2. Lineage (NCBI taxonomy): Eukaryota > Oomycota > Peronosporomycetes > Peronosporales > Peronosporaceae > Hyaloperonospora > Hyaloperonospora arabidopsidis. The sequence goes on from JH598357.1 coordinate 17,800, forward strand.
TGCAGAAGATGACCGTCTTCTGATGTGAAGCCATCAAGCGGACAAGCCATCAATCATGGATATGGCTTTCTCGCGCGTGCTTAAACGCCCTTTCGTCAAGAGGGAGATGAGCATCCCGTCGGTCTTGACGCTTCCTGCTGACCACGATGTCGTACAAGCTCAAACTGGGAGAAATAGTCACTACCTTCCCAGATATCGGTACGTGAAGAGATGTCGATAGCTGCATTACGTAAATATACAAGGATATAAATGCTTGCCTTGGTTCTTTGCTATTCTACTTCCTGTATCTGATAAAGGACAGCAGCCTAACTGAATCTGTGGCTCTGACTCGGCGGTAGGATTTAACGTCGTGAAGGCTGAGTACAAGAAATTAGCTTAAGGTGTAAGACGTCCGTGGACACGACAAGATCCGTCCGCTGTGGCGTCCCTACTACCATAACACACAGAACCTGATCTTTGTGGTCAACACGAATGGTTGCGATCGTGTGGATGTTGAACGAGGACGAGCTGCACCGCATGCTGAACAAGGACGAGCTGTGGGACGCAGTGCTGCTGGTGTTTTCAAACAAGCAGAATCTACGCACGCCATGAGCACGGCTGAAGTGACGGACAAGCTGGGTATGCACGGTCTGTGCCACCGCCAGCAGTTTATCCAGGTGTATCGTGCCACGATGGGTGGCGGCTGTATGAAGGTCTGTACTGGATTCAGGCCTCTATCCAGAAGGGACAGTTGGTAATTACTCCACGGCACTCCGGTGCGTTGCTATCATGCCCCCTAGGAGTAAAGATGTGGGCACTATGCAAATGTTTATGGAGAGACGGGAGGCCTCAGCCGTGTAATGTTGCGTCTATTGCTGTGAAAATTACTCGCATGTTCATTGTTTGGTGTCACGAAGTACGTACATTTTCACCACTTTGGATGAAAAGTGACTTAGAGTGAGATGTAGCAAAGGCGAAATACAACAACGATGAAGTAGTACGGCGCAAGATTGGTCATTTGCCAAACGATGATCGTTTAAGTTTCGGATCGTGTAATGATATGCAGACATTTGACTGAAAGAATGTTTTACACGCTATCTGATGTTATATTGCCGAAAATCTGTAAAACAAATCAACCAGTACACTATTTGATATTGTGTCGTGTATAAGCTCGTAAAACAAAATTTTTTTATAAAATAAGCGTAAAACACGCTAATTACAATCATAATAACTTATATCAGTGAGCATGGGATTTGGGTACGGTGCAGTGTTTCGTTGGGTACGGTCCAGACAAACCCCCAGGCTTGTATGATGATATTCACCTTTGATCGATTTAAGCCAATAACGTGCGTGGGTCACAATTATGACCTAGTCAAAGAGTGACTTCAAATATTCCTATATAGCTATGAAGGGTGAAAGGCTAGATCGCACTTAGTTGGACGTGTAAGGCACACCTAGCAATATTTATACACACAGACACACACATACCGACATGTTCGATTTAAAAAGTTCGGCATTCACCTTGCGTACCGTCACTAATAGCTTACCATTCGGGATTGCAATGAACTACATCTATGTATGGTAACGTCTTGCTCACCAGCTATTGCGCGCATCAAGCAGCGATTGGTCGGTTGATATTAGGTCGATATTAACATATGAGCGGATCTTGGGTCACCCAAACAAATATACCATGAACAGTAAACTTTGTGAAGAGAATATTAAACATGATATCCTTTTATAATTGTATTTGATTTGAAAATATTATGCAGCAGGGTCACCCCGTTACATCCCTTGGGTTAACAATGGAGTATAAACACTGTAGATTGCTCACCAGAGTTTCAAATTGGGCGCCCACGCCCATGCCCATGGTTTGTTATGGTCATGGGTGCGACCGAAAATTGGTGGGTGGGCGTGGGTGGGCGCGACGTCGCAAGCTTATATTATTTAGCACCATAATTGGTAATAATTTTATTGAGGGAGCCGCTAATAAGCCTTCACTCTTCACTAATGAGCCTTCACCCCATACATTAATCAGGTAACTCGTTTTGAAACCGCCTAAATTGTCAATCTGTTTTTTTGTACTACTATGCTTCTAATTTCTAAATTTTCATAGTTAAGACTGAGCCAGTCATATCCGCAGCTCCACATAGAGCAGCCCCTCCGACGAGTGAGAGCACTTGAAATATAGGCTCGTACCAGCTTGGTTAAGATGAATACCATCCGCCCTACACAACGTCTCTCTCATTCTCAAGAGGACCACCCCGAAAAGCTCCGACGACGGCACTTCGTTTATAATACGAACGAATTCAGACCATCTTCCATATTAACATGTAAATCGACGATCGTGAGAACACGATACATCTGTTGTATGCTGCTCTCCCTCTAGTTGTGCTTAAGTACTGTTACATATCTTCTTCTTGGATCGCCTGTGGTGGACAGCGTTGCATGAGCATTGCAGATTTACAGCTTTAACTCACTGTCCTTGCTATTACCCACCCTTTATTGCTGTTTAATTGTTGTATGATAGCCTTCCGGGAGTGTCAGCTCGTCAAGCGCGTGACAAGCTTCTTCAACAGAAAAAATAGCTCTTCAGTGATCTGGTTAATGCCTTTCATGTTTCTTTTAAGAAGGGAGGTCAGAAGTACGATAGCGTAGGTGATATGAGATGGAATGGACATTATTTCTGAATTGTACAACAAAGCAAATTTTAAAACGAATTACTTGTTTAATGTATGGGGTGAAGGCTCATTAGCGGCTCCCTTTATTTATTGCTTATTTGTACCGTAAAATCTGGTAATAAACTGGGCAAAAGAATTTATGTGGGCGTGGGTGGGTGCGCTGAATCAGAAATAATGAAAGGTAGGCGTGGGTGGGTAGAGCCCACCCACGTCCGAGGTTTTTAGCCTATGGGTGGGTGCGGTAAGCTCCGATTTGGAACTCTGTTGCTCACTCGCATTATCTTTTGGTACAGAATCGAGTGACCTCCCAACCTAACTATAGCCACCTTTTTCTTTCGACCAAACGGTAATCAGGAAAATTATGAGATAAGTGTAATGAAACTTGATTCATGTCTTGGCCCGACATTATTGATACCATGGCCTGTAATCAACACATGAGCAGAGTATTACCAACTGCAATGAATATCATCCGACAAAAAATATTGTAAGATGAATATTTATTAACACAATGGTTTTATTATATTTACACGACGTAAATATCATGTATCGGACACCCCGTTACAAGTACGGTTGCGCACAGATGTGTGGACTCGCTTGCCGATCTTGTGTTGGCGCTCAACGCTGGCCAACGAGGTCATCCCACAAACTAGTGCACTTTCATCCTTGCGTGCCATCTTATGGTGCGTCGACGCGGAGTCGTGGCGCTGGACAAGGACTCCACAACACTCGTACTTAATACAAACGTTCAATTTAGAAATCTTTTAAACGTTTAAAACGTTTAAAATGTAACTGTTATCGAGTTTCATTTAAAACGTTTCCATACCAAACAGGGGTTGGCACACGACGATGCTGTCGTCTTAAACCCGTTGTGTTGCTGTGTTTTTTTGCACATCAAATAGTCGCTGTAAAGTAGCACGAAGCTGCATTATACAATTCTGTATAGCATCAGCGTATCTAATTATACCACCAACAAATACTATTGGCACGTTGCGCGTCCTGTCTCCTTTCAGTCTTTGATCTCTAGGTGTGTTGTATATCGAACCATCGAATGCAAGTCCATTGATCCTTTCCACTTTCTTTGGTAGAACATGTTTAACTTTGGTGTGCCCTCTGCCGACCTCACCTTCACCTTTGAGCGGGTCCATGACCGTACAAAAAAGCTCATTCTTTCTCCTTTCGACGACGAAAAAAGTGGTCACGTTACAGAAGTACCACTATTTCGCGCCGACGAAGACATTCGTGGAAAATTGATTGTAAAAGTGAATTCTAGCAAACGATTGGAACACTCGGGACTGACACTGGAAATACTTGGTTTTATCAAAGCGCAAGGGGACCATAAGGCTGGACACGAATTTACAAAGTGTTCACGAGAATTGCAATCCAGTGGAAATGTCATTGAAGGGAACGAAAATTTTGCTTTTGACTTTGCTCATGTGGATATGCCCCACGACAGTTACTATGGCCGCAGTGTGGAGCTGAGATATGTTCTTCGAGCTACTTTGTCGAGGGGCAAGTATGCGAGTAGCGTTGTACTTGAACAAGATGTGTGGATTCAACACATCGCTCCCTCGCCTCCATTGAATGGCTCCATCAAGATGGAAGTAGGCATAGAAGATAGTCTGCACATTGAGTTCGAGTACGACAAGTCGCATTACCACCTCGAAGATGTAGTAATCGGCAAGATTTCTTTTCAATTGATGCGGATCAAGATCAAGCACATGGAGCTGGCAATCTTGCGTCGGGAGGGTGTAGGGTCTGGTCCTCAGCAACACAGTGGGCGTGATACTATCACGAAATTTGAGGTCATGGACGGTGCACCTAGTAAAGGGGGGAGTATTCCTGTCCGCATGTACCTCGCTCCTTACACACTCACACCCACGTACCATAACGTGCAGAATCAATTCTCTGTCAAGTATTTCTTGAACCTTGTGTTGGTGGATGAAGAAGATCGCCAGTACTTTAAACAACAAGAAATTACGCTTTGGCGTAAGACTGTCGGATGAATGGACGTTACCTGCTTTTTGTGACGATAAGTGTGGGTCATAGCAGCAACGAGACAAATACAATAGATAAAACAAGTCCGAATGTTCAGACAGTTTATGTGCTTGATGCGTCGTAATGAAAAGCTTACGCTTGAGTCGTCAAACGGAATTTGTATTCTCCGCTGTCTTTACCGCTGACACGAGTTACCGCCGTTGACAGAAGCAAGCTGCTAACAATATAGGCCCCAAACTATGGATAGCAGCCAGTGCGTACACACACGTGCCTCTTTTAGCGCGAGCGCGAGCGCGATCGGTCGCGTCGACTGCTTCGGCTGCTGGGGCGACGCGGGGACCGAGAGCGAGACGGCGAGCGTCTACGACTGATACGTCGTGGCGGGGATCTTGAACGCGAGCGCGACGCGGACTGCACGCGTCCTCCAGTCTCCTCTCCTCGGATCCGAACGCGGTCTCCGTCCAGGTCCGTGCCATCCAATTTACGAATTGCACGATCCATTTCCTCCTGCGAAGCAAATGAAGCCGTGCCATTCCCGCGGCGATCGACGTCGCTATGGACAACGTCTCCTCCTTTCCGTAGAAAATCCTTAAGGTCTTGCCAGCTCATGGTATCAGGTAAGCCCGTAAGCTTGACACGAAATTGAGTACCTCGAGGACTGCAGAAAAGTCACCAATAGATCTATTAGTACGCTTGTACTTCCCCCACAAAACATCAATCATCTATCAACAGACCGAGCTTCGTCCGCGCCGCGGGACATCTCCACTCGAAGTCGACTGCCTCCAAAACTTGCGCTGTCACACAACATCATACAAAAGGCGGTAGCAATGAGTCTCGCGATCATCACCATGATTTATAATGACGCAATCATTTTTTTCTACTTGTTCATCGCCCGCACGGCGTCACTAGCATCTTGTTCGTTATCATATGTCTAAAAGACAAAAAAGGACAAGATAAAAAAAGACAATTAGTACAAACCACATCTTAAAAAAACCATCGGTTTACTCCACGCGTGTCAGCAGCTCGCACAATGAACGCGAAAGGCGGAGGACGCGCTGGGAACTTGATGCGCACGCTAGCGATGCGGCCGAAGCGGTCAAACTTGTCGGACAGGTCCCGCTCCCGCACGTCTTCGGGCAAATTGCCCACAAACACTCGCGCCATTGGGGTCGATTATCAACCTTTGATAGCACGTTGGCCGCAAACGCAAAACCCCGCGTGTGAGTGACATATAGTGACACTGGGGTGTGTCGCACCACCGAATGTACATCTGTACTGTACTATCGATAGGGCGTTTTTAAATCTGCTTACCACTACGTCACCAAAGACTGCGCGAAGTCGAGTGTTCGTCATCTACTAAATTAGTGGTACTCGAACTCTAGCAAGAGGAGAAAATGGAGTCGAGTGGAATGCAAGACACCGGTCCGCGTATTGACGAGCATTTTGACCGCATCCGTGCAAACCTGATTCGCTGCGAGGAGTGCAATGAGAACTTTTTCTTTGACTTTTTGCGGCACCCCCGGTGCGTCCATTATAATGGCCGATATTTGTACTTGTCTAGTGCCACAAGTTCGTGTTTCCTGTTTATCGAACAATTTGATTGAAGATGCTTTTTTTGTATCCAGCTACTTTGTAACGCATTTTAAAACGTGCCATTTAAAAAATGTGCTGTACCGCTTTAATGGCCATACGGAAGAGGAAAACCAGCGCGTGCGGTTTGGGCCTCGACGCAAAAAAGATGCCACTGCGTGGTTTAGCCAGCTTAAGTCCACCGAAAAGAGAATGGTAAGAGAAGCCGGGCCGCATGGACATTAAAGTGCACTAACGCATTACCATTGTCATCATTGTGTGTACTTCTTATTGTAATATTTGCTATTGTCATCCTTGTTGCTAAGTGTTCTTGCTATTTTTGTTGCTATTCTTTATTGTGTACTGTGGCGTTACGATGTCGTTGACCTCTATAAATATTGTAGATTTCTATGCAAGACAACAAATGGGGCGAAATTGCTGAACGAGAGTGCTGGTCGTGTCGACTGTAGGGCAATCGCTTGTTTATCTTTGTTGTCGAGAGAGCACACAATGACAGTGATGTTACTCCTATTTTTGCTCACCATGTAGATGCAAACTTGTTCGGAAGACGAGTGAGGTGCCACATGCCTTTGAACCGAATGAATTAGGCCGACGGCAAGCTTTGCTACATCTTCGGCAATTTCACGAAGTTGCATACAACGATTTTCTCAGGATGCTGCCGGCTGTGGGGAGATCTTTATCTTGCCAAACGCAATCAAGCTTATCGAGTCATGGGCTAGTATTGGTGGCTGAACATAAAACAGATACTACTGAAGTAGCGGGAGGAAATTCGGTATCTCGACAACCAGCGGCCGCTTCTGGGTGGACGTGGCTGAGTGGCGGGTATGGGCCGCCACCTTTATCTACGACTCCGAGGCAGTCAGTTGAAGCTGACCGCAGCCGAATTCGTCGAATGAAAGCGACACCTGAAGTTAGAAAGGCTGAAGCAGAGCGCAGTAAACGTCGACGAGAGCGATTGACGCCTGCCCAACGGCAAGCAGATGCGGAAAGACGAGTGAGAAAACGACAGCGAATAGAGGAACGCGCACGAAGCCGAGTGCGCCGAGCTGAAGCATCCCAGGATGCTCGAGAACGGGAGGTGAAGCGCTCCCGTGAACGTCGTCAGAATGCGACCGAGCAACAGCGCAATCGAGAGGCGCAGAGGAGCCGCATGCGACGTCAAAATGCGACTGAAGAGCAGCGTCTGCGTGAACGTGAGCGCTGTCGCCGCCGATATGAGATTCAGAAACAGCAGAAGCTGCTTGCTCAAGAGTCCGGTACGACGGTTGGTGTAGAGACACGGACGAGCACACCTGCTACTTCGGTCTCAGCCGAAATTATTCCAATTGGGAGAGGTGACCAGCACGCACGATTTTTAAAGAGCCAAGTACGGCCCAAAGACATTGAGCATCAAAACCGACTGTTGTTGCAGCAACAGGCTGGACTTGGCCGGCAGATTCGATCGCTATACGCCTCATTATCTCGTGCCTCCTCATCTCATATTGATCTATGAGCTGGCGCGCACTACCTTGTTGTGCTGTGCTCTCTAGATGAGAGAGGCTGTTTACATTGAGCTCGAGAACTGTGCTCGCGGTGGTGGTATCATTATCCTGTCGAAACTGGTCTCCGGTATTCTACACAGAGGTGGTTAACGTTTGTGGTGCCCGATGACTTCTCGTATACTGCGTCCGGTCTCGAGCAGTGTGCGTAAGCCTAAGCGACCGTGCACGTCTTCTGTACGGATTGGTGGTAGCAAACTTTAATCATTTGCAGTTAATCCGAGATCGTGGCAGTCATCAGCAAGCACAATCGCATGGCGTTGGTGCTGAAAGGTATGTGGTCGGAGCTGTAAGCTCATCACGGTCGAAATCGTTTGCGGCACGGCCCGATGAAAGTGACATGGATCTGTCGTACAGCTTCAGCATGCGCAGTCTTGATGACAATAAAGACCGTGGTCTTAACCGCACCAGTTCTTTCATGCAACCAGTTCGTGAACGGCAAGCTTGACATCACTCAGAGTGACGAGTATCCATGATCTTGGAACCACTTTCGTTGGCGCTCAAGTGCCCCACACATCGGACTTGTTGTTTATCATCCGGCAAGCCGATCGACATCGACATACGAGGACACATCTTCTGATGGAAATATTCATGAGACTGTCGCCTGCGCCGCCACCAGTCGCAGCGGCTCGAGAAGTCAATTTAGGGACTTTTTTCGCAAAGCTACAGATGAATTTCCACCCGTTGTTTTGCCCAGTTTGTCGTTAACGGGTACAACGATTTGCAACTGCGCTTGCATTCACATGAATCAATTAGCGCTTCGCCTTTCATTTTGCTATGTAAATATCAGCCAACTTAGTGACTATGTTTGATCCGAGCCAAGTAGGTGTTTTAAACATCGGGTTATTGGTGGAGGCGTGAGTTTACTTATTCGACTCGCTCAAGCTGAACGATGGTGCATTCAGTTTTGTCGGTCATATGGACCGACCGATGTGAAACACTCTTAAGCGCAGAATCATTTTGCTGGTTCTTCTACGACCGCCTACTAGTTTGGTCTGAAAGCAAGTACAGCTTTATTCCGATCGCAGTAAATGGTAAGGACTGACTAGTCAAGCATAATGTATCGCACCACGACGAGGTCACCGCAGCAATAACATCACACAGTGTTGTGTAAAGATCATTGTCATTGTAAAAGCCTGCTTTTTTGCGGATGTGAAGTTCATATTCAAGACTAATTGCTCACTTATATATTGAGCTGAATGATATTGAACTTGGGTCGTCATCTCTTTATCCAGGATTTAACGTGTAGTTCTAGTGGTAAACTAAAACTTTGTTTGGTCTCTGTCATGCGAGGCCACATGAGCTGTAGATAAGGGAGTGAAAGTAAAGTGCTATTGCCATTAGCAAACCGCTAGCATATATTTCAGTGCGGCAATATTGCAATACTACGTCAGTAACTAGACGCTGTGCCGCAAGCACGTGTACTCCTGTATGTGTGCATTAGCGTATAGTAAACCAGACTCGAGCCTCCGACGGGGCAGCAGCAACAACAGCACTAGCGTCAGGGCTAATGGTGCTGTCAGTGGTGCTCAATCGGACGCATTTCGCTGACCAGCTAACGAGCGCTAAATCCTATCGCTGATATCCTCACGCAGCCCAAAGCTAAGACCAGCATTCCTTTCGGGCTCCTGAGTCACCCCACAGTCTAAGTTGCAACCGGCTCGTTTCTTCTTTGACTCGGGGCACACTAGTAAAAAGCTTTCACTCTCGTTCAAAACGTAATCAGGTACCCGGGCGCGCAGCGTGGCGTCAACTAGTCGGTTGTTGTCTCGGATCCGGACAGAGACATATTGCCGTGTCACGCTTGCTACTTGGTGTGTGATAGTACTCACATACTGCTGTAGCAGCTCTTCAGCGGAACCTGTGTCACGCACTAGCTTTTCCACAATTAGCTTGAGCCCCAGGGCCGTGCGAGCTACCGCTTGCGTCTCTTTTTGCGTTGAAGAGGCAACGGTCCGTATGTCTTGACGTAACACCTTCACGTCATCTTTCTGCTGATCCAGCTGGGCCCTAAGCTCGTTGAGGTGAACCAGCTTTTTCAATCCAGCAGACAGTTCCATCACTTCTAGCTGCTGCTTGTTACAGGATATTTCCAGCTGCGCTAGATAGGCCTGAAGTCTGGTCATCTCGTTGGTCAAAGCAGCGATCGAACACGATGAAGTAGATCCAAAACGTGAGCCACCCAACTCGCCTTCAACTTGCTGCAACCATTCCTCTACTTCTCCAAAGCGTGCTTGCACGCGTCCCTCAAGAGCAACGCGCTGCAAACCTTCAAGACGCAAGCATTCGTCAAAATGCGTGTTCAATCTCGTCAACGAAGCCTCATGCTCTACCGCGAGCGCATTTAACACGTTAGAAAACGGGAGCCCCGACTGTGGGATAGAGTTATAGTCGCCAACAAGCTTTCTTTCTTCCTCTTTGTCAAGAATGGTTGGCATGAACGACTTCATGTTTGCAGCGGGAGCTACAGCAACCAATGTCTCATCATCCACCGACTTGCTGACAGCGAGCGCAGCTTCCGCACCAGCAACGGCTACAGCAACAAGCATTCAAGTTAAGATGTAGGATATAAACTAACCCTCACACGTACATATTATAGAGCACATACCTGTCTGGACCTTCGCATCGATCTCTTCGTGCAGCGTCTGTACCAATGTCTTCAGCTGGCTGTTTTTACCGTGTTTGCCAACCGGCACACCGAGCACTTTAGAAATCTGCGCTAGTTGCGACTGGAACGCACTCTGCCTTCCTTCAAGCGTCGACAATCGGTCTCCCATTGTATTTCCCGTTTCGTCCATTGCACGAGATCTTGTCTTCTCTTTCTGAGCACTTAATATAGACTTCACTTGCTTCTCGAGCTCTGTAACGCGCCACACGCAATTGCAACGCGGTCTTGAGCTCGTCAACGACGTCGCACCATCTCCTTGTCGTTGCTGCATTTGCACCAGTACAAACTCCTGCAATGCTCTTGCCAGCTCCTGACTTGTGCTTTGTATCTGATCAGCATGTGTCTGTCTCTGGGCCGCAAAAACGTCAAATAATACCGGAGTTGGTACTGTTGCCGCGGACTCTCCTGCCATTGACGGAGCCTGGAGATAGCTCAAGTACGACGGCAGAGCCTCCTCTTCTCGTTCTTCTTCTTCTCTCTCTGGTCGGCTGAAGAACATTCGTGCTCTAGTCTTGTCCCGAGTCATCGACCCGATGACTCCATAATTGTCAGGTATAGTGTCACGCGTATGTTCCATCAAAAACTTCTGTTTTTCTTCCTGTGACATGATACAATACTCGTTTGCATTAGTTATAGCTGGACCAGCTACAGCAGACGCACTTAACGATGTCGACTCGGTAGGCAATGCATTAAGTGCGCATCTGTCATCGGTAGAGCTCGTAAACGGCGGCAGATCGCGCCGACGCTGCTCTAAGAGACTTGTGGCGCTACTGCGTCGTAAAGGTGGATCTATCGGGCTATGGATGGCGCGTCTTGGACGTCGAGGGAACAGCTGCTCTGCGTCGAGAGAGGACGACGACGGCGACCACATAGAGATTATAACGACAACAAAAACGTGTGTGATTTGTTTAAATTCAAACGCGCTGCTGATTCGCTGATAAAACACACTAACCTTAGTTAGCGATGAAGAAATTTCATAAATTTTGTTATCGTGTAACAGTTCAATCTTTGTATCGTATTTTGTAAATAACCTCAAGTTTACGAAAACAATGTGGCGCAAGCACGCTAAATCACTGTTAGCTAAGCAGAATTGTGCAATTTCAAAAATCTACTTACCGCACTTTGTTGCAAAGATGGATATTAAAACCGACAATGGAAGCTAGGTATGTGGAAATCCCGCCGCACGGGAAAAATCATTGGACGTCAGGGTAATGCGGCTGGGTAAACAGTCGCGGTAAGTAGGTGGAACAAATGACGACGACATGAATACTCTTCGATTGATGAACCCGTTAAGGGTCGTGTCAAAGACAGGAATTACCGTTTCACCAGCTTGTCTAAAAAGGTCTGGTCATAGCAGTATCTTTATCTGGTAGTACGTACATGTATAATGGCTTTAAACGGCCAGCATCTTTGACATAGCCGGTGTTTCCCAGATACCGCAACCAGGAGTCAATGGAGTTGTTTCGTGCTCGACGGGTATCAGAAGGTGGGCTGACTGAAAAAGTCTCCCTCATAGGACTTTTTGTGATAATGACTCGCATAGCGCCGCAACGTGCGCCCACACACCTCGTCACTTGACGAAGACAAGCCAAAAACAATGTAATTTTTGTATCTTCACCCGTTTGTCTCGAGGGCAGACGACTCGACGCCATCCTCAACTTTTCTGGCTCTTCGAAATAAAATGTAGTATATCAAGTGTCGAGTGTTTTCGAAGGCATCTCGACCTTTATTCAATCCTCAATAAAGCTCTCTATAAGTTACGGATTATTCCATCCAAAAAGCTTTACATCCCTTTATCAAGCGATTGACACAAGGTCCAATCCAATTGCAGCATTTCGAACACTAGTTCACTCGCCAGTCGAATGGATACGAACGATGCATCTCCTCCTGCTTCGCCCGCGTCTACCGCTGCCACTCCTGACCACGTAGCAATCGCAACAAGTGCATCAATACCGCAATTATCTGATGCACCTGAAGATTCTGTTTTGGCTGCCAACGGCCTCAAGAGTAGCGAGGACGACAGTGATAACGACGACCATCGGGGTCGCAAGCGGCGTCGGCTACGACGTCGTGACGCGCCTTCTTCACCACGTTTACATCAGTTGGTAGACGGTGACTATGAAGACGATGAAGCTGATGAGGACGACTTTGTGGCACGAGACGAGACACAAACGTACGATGACGGCAATGAGGAGCAGGTGGAGGAGGAGGTTGAAGACGAGATTGTGGACGAGCTGGACATTGAAGAGAGAGAGAAAGCGTACTTTAGTGAAGACGATATCAACGATGAGGAGGATGGAGAAGATTTGGTGGAAAATGCAGAGCTGTAGGGTATTATTGTCTGTTGTTGTTGTGTATTTATTTATTTAGTTGTTTTTAGGCAGTAGGTAGAGGAAGCTATAAGATCTGTAGTTTTGATGTTGACATTGTGCTACTGCTGTGCTGCTATTGGAATTGTTGGTGTTGCTAGGGATTATCGGCGCATGGAAACACTCGATCGATATGATACGAGTATGCTGGATACGAGGCAATATGGGGAGATGGATATCGATACGAGGAGAGCAGTAGAGGACGAGCTGAATCGACGCGATGCACGAGAAGGACGCATTGCTCAGGTGTTTGCAGACGATCAGGAGATGGAACATGACGATGCTCACAGACGACGTGTGCGACGTTTACATGAAGGAGAAGAGGGTTATGACGAGATGGGTGGCGTTGCCGATGATGAAGAGCTGATGAATTTAGAACACTTCGACGTGCCGCTGAGAGAGTGGATCGCCACGGAACGACCGCGAGCAGAAATCAAGCGCCGGTTCCGGAATTTTCTCAATACGTTTGCAGACGGCAAGGGCAGATTGGTCTATCATGAAAAGATTGTGCAACT
>JH598357.1:68610-95715 GCA_000173235.2 Hyaloperonospora arabidopsidis Emoy2
CGCGACGGTCCTTGGAATACGAGAAGTATTGGAATCGCTACGACCCTTGGAATTGTGCGAAACCTTGAGATTGCGACCTTGTGAACCCGGTACTGGAAGACGCGGACCGGCTCACCTCCTCGGGAACGGACGGGGCGGTTGACGACGGAAGGTCGCGTGGTCGTTATGGACAACTTCCGAGGTGTCTGACGCCGTTTTGTTTTCTGCTGATACAGGATTTCGGGTAGACGATCACGATTTGGCAGACGTGGCCGGAGAAACCCCCGTTAACAATGACGCCATGCGATCCCGAAAAGGAAACATGGTCGTTGATGGTGCAATCACGTTCAGATGCCGATACGATAGCTGAACGCGCATATGGCCCAACAAAAAGTCCAAATCAGATATGGTGCAGCTAAATTCATCACATTCAGCGCTTTCGGCGGCAAAGACGTCTTGGTTTTGGCCTAATTCTGCCTGATGTACCGCGACAAGTCTAAGTGCACAACGGAGATCGACTTGGAGGTGGATGCTGGCCTTCTTACAGTGCGACTGCTTGTATTAGACCTTGCGATACCGATCGGATAGCGTGTAACACTTGGCCACGAGTCGTTGTCCCGCGTAGTTCATCTGTTTCCTGATATTGTCGATCTCACTATTGGCCTTCTCCTACGTGACGTGACGTGCCTGTACGGCTTTGAGAAGTTTCACCTTTGATTGTGCAATCACGGCAGTCTGGTCGAAGCGTTCAGCCAGCGCCTTTCAAAAGGCATCGGAATGCTTGAGCTCTTCGTCATATCGAGCGCGCAAGCAATCATACCGTTCTTGGACATATAATACGAACGGAGACGCGGAAGTACAAAGAAACTGAAGATCCTTCTCAATCTGGCAATTTCACGCGACCTGATGTGCCCATGTGGTATCCATGCTCTATTATCGTTCACGATCTCTTGCTATAGGTCCAGACGTAGATAAAGCGAATTGATCACCTCATCCGACACCGCTCGATCGACCATAGATGCTACTTCTTTGCGGGTAATTGGGAGCAGAATAGTCTCACTCGGACAAGGTTCTGGTACGCCATCAGTTATCCCCCGTTCTTCGTAATGATCACGACTATTGGTGACGCCAACGGCGATGTCAAAGGTCGATTAATCTTGGCTGACAACAACCCCTATATCAAATCGGCCAACTTCTCACGAAATTTTGGCGCAACCGGTCGTACACGCTGCCCGATTCCCCTCGCTCAGCCAACATCGATATAGCAAACGGTCCCGCGTGCTGCAGGGAGAAACGCATTCGTTTTGTTAATCAACAAATGACAACTCTTCTACATCGGTTTTCTCAGATTCTTCGATCATCGTCTAATGGTATCCCATGATCGCCCACTTGGACATTGTCTATCATTCTCTCCATCGTAGAAGTTATCACCTCCGACAGTACAGCCATAAGTTGCTCTACATCTTCCGCTAACTAATAATTCTCTTCGTGATAATAAATTGATGCAGCTGAAGATTTCTCTTTCATCGTTTCCCCCTCAATCGCGGCAGCCTTCGCCGTTTCGACCTGTCGCTCGGACCGCCCATGTACTGCCTGATCCTCGACCTTGATCCCGTCCGTCTGATAGCTGGACCGCCCTTGTAGTTAATCAGTGATCATATGATCGATCTCCTGTGATAAGGCCTCCTTAGCAACCCCGATTACTTCATTCGATCGTTCTGGGGTCCTCCACACTGCGTTGACCTCACAATTCCTTTGTCGATCTCCGATCCTTGCTTTTGCTAATCTTCCTTCCGGTTTACTCGTCTAGAATCTCGTCATCAGTGTTACAGTCATGTTCAGATCGCGATGTGATCGCTCTAGAAACCTTGACGTCCTTTGATTCCTTCTTTGGTCGGATGAAAATTCGGGTGGGTTTCTCTTACGCTGGATGATCAACCAGTGGTACCGCATATGCTATAATCTCTTATTCTTCTCGATCTAAGTTAGCTTAAAATGCCAATGTTTGCCATTCCATATACCGCTGCGATCCAACAAATACATATCCCTGTGATCGCAGTATCATATCCGCTGTCATCCACAACGCTAGCGGAGCCCTGTAATTTAAACACACATCGCGATTACATATATTCGTAAGCTGCAGAAACATTATCTTGCCAGTTTCATTTGTCACTGTTGGAACTCACGCCACATCCCGCCTCACCCAAAGTTTGGACTTGGGAGGATTAACGCCGACCCTGACTTCAGTCAGTCTACCGGCAGGGATGACAATATGTTGATACTTGAAGTTGATCGCCGATATTTTCGATCGGTATGGCGGTCTCCGCCCAGCCAAACAGATGTGAACTTTGGCCGTAAGACACAGGGTTCCGCAGGCCAAATCCAAACGGATGTCTGCCGGAACTATGAAGCCCATACCCAGTATGGCTTTTTGACCAACTTGATCACCAACACATCGTCAAAAAGTATACTAGCGATCCGTCCAATGTGATTTTGATCTTGGTCCTCCCTATCGTCATGTAGGCATTCTCCCCTATCCCAACAATTTCTCGCGTCTGGCTCTCGTCGATAACACATCGTACCTTACGGGCAAAGGTTGTGTCGATAATCGGAATTCAGCACTATAGTCGAACAGCATTGTGAACTTTTCTTTATTGAATTTGCCCACTCATTTCGCTTGCTTGAACCGTTTTGCCGGGGTGTGATACCCCCAGTATCCGCGTGATCCTTCTGGGGCGAGCTCGAGCTCCAACTTTACAGGAATACGAGCATATTCGTCCACTTATGTCACACTTGATACGGAAGAGACACATGTAGAACGATCACGTATATTAGTGACCGGATAGCTCCAATTCTTAACACCTTGATCCTCTAATCGTCTTTCAACAAATGCACATATGCATAGCCTAGAACGCTCGGCTCGTGCCAGATTCCAAACTGGCGAGCTTCCTAGCTTCACATTTCCTTGGCCTTCAGAGAAAACATCCCAGCATGCTTGGCGGGCACGTACCACTTGCTGACCAAGTTGTAGAATTCTTTCATGGGGCACTTTCCACCCTCATGCATCTCTCCACAAGCTTCACACACATAGAAACACTTTCCCGATGGATATCCCTTGCGACCGCATATCTGACACGTCAATTTCTGCCAGAATCCACAATCGTCGTGTTTCTATGATCCGCAATGAGTGCAGGCTTTATTAACCGTGGCACGATCCGAACTGTAATCTTGACTATTCTTATCGGGTGCAGTACGTTGATCTACGATTGTCGTCGTGCGATCCGAGGTAGCGACCACTACCACATTTCGTAGTACTCTTTCAACGTCCGGTGCTCTGAGATCATAGTCTGAATAACTTTTACAATCCTCCACGAGAATGTCCCTCACAGGACGTGCTAGTTTTGCTGGTGTTTAGGAACCGTGGGCGCAGATCGTGGTCAAAATTTATCCGATCACATAAATGCTTAAGCTTGTCGATTCTCCATGCGCTTGAAAGCGCGTAAGGTCTCATACATCTTATCCGCCGCCCTGGTCCTTAACAGCATCAGTTGCTTGGTCAGGGTCCCAGTAAAATGTTCCACATGTTCACGACGTATGTCTGGGGATCCCCCTCGAATTCCTATCTTTGCTCTATTTGCTGCCACATCCAAACGATACGGATAGTTCAGAGGCATTACTTCCGGTCGCTTCTTGGCCAGGTAATATTGTCTTCAAACAGACAAACCATTCTTTCCATAGTGCACGAGAAAACTTTTCAACAGGTCCTACCCTGAATGATGTGTGGATCGGCTTAGCTGACTGTGCCAATTTTGCGCAGGACCTGTAAGCAGATTCTCAAAAACCAAGCACTTCTCCACATCTGGAGCCTGATAACGTAAGAACGCAGACTTGACCTTGTCGATCCAGCTTGTGCCTCGATCTTCATCTTTGTCCTTTCCATTGAACTCGTTCAGTTCTGCGATCGCATACATCCAATTTTGCGTGGTGCGAAGTCGACCACCTGGTGCGGTCTCCGCAGTTGCCGCGGGTGGTCGTCTCAACTTGTCTTGCCCGAAATCGTCAGAATCTCCTTCTTCACGGTAGTAGATGTCAGATCTACCGTGCTGAAATCCAAATGGTTTCATCTCAACATCAGGGGTGTATGTCTCGTGACCCTAGCAACCTTGATCCTCTGACTTAAGTATATCGCTTGGCAGGCTTGGTTACTTTGTTCCTGCTGAAACGATTGCATGGCAGCATCAAAATATGATTGAATTTGTCCTTGGAGTATTCTAACCCGCATCTACTTAAGCGCGTACTGGTGCAAATCGCGGTCCGCTCTCAGTCCTTTTCCTACGACCACGCAGATCGGGCCTCGTATCCATGCGATCGCGCAGATGGGCATCCCCACTTGGACCTAAAGACATCCGCTAAATGCCAATTGAGTCCCCTGATTCTACTCAGACTCAGCTGAGTCATTCTATGATGATTTAGTGTGATATCCTCTCCGCACTTCCGCAGCCGTCGGTACCACGTGATCGTTCGCTGTTGTCGGTTGCACATGGTCTTTGAAGCTACGTTTTGCCCATCAATAAGACTAATTTCTCAAACAACGATAAAAACGCGTGCATAGCGCGATACTGCTCGTAGTCCAACATTTTCATTGCGTCTAACACTTTGGTGACGAAACCAGCGTCATGTAGCAACAGTAAAATCCGGTTGATCTCGTCCAGAATGTTAAACGCTACCGCCGGAGGGGGTATCGGACCTTGGATCACTCCGATCAGCTTGGGCTTCAGAATCCGGAGAGCTGGGTCACTTGATAGTAGATCGTTGAGTGTCTTCTAGTATAACCTCTTTACCAACTGATCCAGCTGCCAGTCATCCATCTTCATATTGTTGTCCACAAACTCGATCGTTCGATTAATCGATTTCAAGCTGCAATCGTGCTGATCCGATCTTGTCGCTTCTTTCTTAACCCGTGCTTTCTTCACGTTATTCATCTTTGAATTTGCTCCAGTGGTCCTGGGTGATAGCTGTTCGGTTTTATCCGAAGGATTTACATCCAGCGGATCGGGCTTTGCAGCATGTTCCGCGGTGTCTCCGAAGGGACCTCAGAAGGGGGTTGAAGTTTTTCTTCCAGATCGATCGATCTTCCTCTTTGATTTTCGTGTCATCATAGCCCCTCCCAAATCTCCGATTATCTGGAGATCCGTTAAAATCACGCGTTTGCGGCAATCCCTATGCGTCTGACGGCTTAATCCCAGGTTTAGTCTTGATCCTGACATCTTCTCCAAGGGACTCCCGGTGAAACTCCGAGTCACCAGAAGATCCGGTCAAGCGCACCAGTGTGGTGGAGTGGCGATCGCTCATTTTCTGAGACGATCCTGAATATCTCCTAACGCCCAGACGACCAACTAACGGACGGGGTACTCCATTACCGTGCTTGATTCCTTTATCACCTTGTGTACCCGTCGGTAGGGGCAGGCTGCACTCTTCTCGGTGGACTTGTGCTGGGGGAAAACTTGACCGCTTTTCGGATGGGGATAGGAGTTATCGTGCGAAACTTTCACAAATTTATGGGTGTACTGGTAGGGCGCTTGATATAAGTCACCCAGATCTCAACGAGATCGCATTTTCCAATATGTAGATGCTTAAAACATTTAAACTTCTTACCACTTGAGCCGTCTCGCGATCTTGCACCTTGTCCCTTACGTTGTCGCTGGGTCTGATCGCAGTCGGGATGTCTTTAAAATTCTTGATCCCCAGCCGATTATCTGGGGATATTACTTGGTTTCACTATGTGAGTCTTTCTTGACTTCGGGAGGCCATATATATACAGCTCGGAAGAGAAGCCTACACGTGTACTTAGAAGCAAATTGAATTCTGTTTAATGTTAACCAACCAAAAGCTAAAACTATCATTAATGCCTGTCTGTATACCAGGATATGCTGCCTCGTGTCTTCGATATTCTGTTGATCGCTCCTTTGTATATGTGGTCCACTCCTGATCGTTGATCACTTTAATCTTTGATCATCATCTTCCATCATCGATCACCATCCCTGATCGTGATCCCTAACAACCGTCGGTCACCTTCCCGACTCGCTATTACCCTCAATCTCTGGTCGTATTCTCAACCTTGACCACCCTATATGTTCTCGAGGTTGGTATCTTGACAATCAATCTTGGTATCTTGACAATCGAAATTGGTGTCTTGATAATCGATCTTGGTATCTTGATAGTCGATCTCTGTAGTGCTCATCCTAACAGCTAATCAATCCTTCTCTACGATCAGTCGTAGCTTTCGACCAATCAACCAATCGATCACTTAGAGTTTTCTCAAATCGGTTTACCACATCACTGTATAAAAGTTATCACACAGCAATCGGGGTGTTATTGATAAAATCTCACTTTAGATCGGTCCTATCTGACTTGAAATCTCTTGATCTTGTCGCAGACGCTTGATCCTACTTTATCTCAGCTCTTACATAGTTGTATGCTTGATCTTACCGATAAATCACTTCGAGGTTGTCAGATTGGTATGTGCCAAATCGGTATCTGCCAGATCGCCCCTGTCAATCTTGGTCACCCAGTTCCTGTCTTCGTTTGATGAATCCAATATCAGTTGTCTCGACTTGAGAAATCGCGCAATTCGGGCCAAAAAATCTGGGATCGGTCTTCGCGATCTTGGTCAAATGATTCAAGATCGGTCTTCTGTGCGTTGGGACACGTGCGCCTTCAAATATCGGGAAACCAAAGATGAATTTTCAGGAGAACGGGGGCACGTGTCTTGTGAAGAAAGGGACACTGAATCCTATTTATTACTAATCAAATTAATAGCGAAACCGTTACTATGCTTACCCTACCCGGCAGAATACTCATCCTACTGATATCCACTTCAGCCAGGTCGTCTTCTCGACACACGTTCCAAATTGTGTAGCTTGTATTCCAACTATAGAACCAATATGCCCGATATCACGACCAAGTTTCAAATATGACTACCAAAATCAAATATGATACCAAATATGATACCAAATCCTCAATTTTGTACCCAGTACCCAATATCATACCCAATATCGTGATTAACCAACTTTATGACGTCAACTTGGACACCTTCCACTGGCTTTCTTGATAAGAACTTTTGGGATATCATTTAATACCATCCTTTAATTACATCCTTTATAAAAAGACTGCTCCATGAACGGTGTATCTAATATTAGTCGAGAATATGGCCTATCTGTTACTCCAA
Source organism: Hyaloperonospora arabidopsidis Emoy2 (assembly GCA_000173235.2). Lineage (NCBI taxonomy): Eukaryota > Oomycota > Peronosporomycetes > Peronosporales > Peronosporaceae > Hyaloperonospora > Hyaloperonospora arabidopsidis. The sequence continues at coordinate 75,818 of JH598357.1, forward strand.
TATCGAAATATCGAAAATCGACCCGGTACAGATCCGCGATCTGGATTCATTCGACCGATGTACCAACTCAAACGTCACATTACATTACATATAAAGTCAAAAAGTTCATTCACGCTTCCAGATATATGCTTCCTTGACCCACATAAGTAACCATAAATTCAGATCGGGTGCAATTAACTAATATCAGAACCAAATTGTCAGATCGGTGATGAATACCATCCCATTGCATAAAATTGGATCGATCATCGTTGCTAGGTCACGCCACATATCTCCAAATCACCTTGTCCCATATTCAATTTGGTAGATAACTGGTTCCTCATCACAGATCGAGATCAACGTACTTAAGCTTCCGTCCATTTGAAAAAAGCATCCAGTTGTATTTCACAGCAATCACCACATATCCAGATCTTATTTCCACCTTGGGTGGCCAGGAAAATTTAGATTTACTTCTAAAAGTAACTTTGCCACAAGACCTCGATGATTACTCACAAAACTACGTCGGCTGCAAGAGACAGGCATGGCAAGAATTGTAGCGAGTTGTGAGTCGTCAAGTGGTCCACTTCGAGTGTGGAATTCTAGGTAAATAGTACACTAATCGCTTCGACTACTCAAAGTGACAGTGAGATTAAAGATAATATTAGGTTCATGTATCATCTTACTTTTCTTAAATTCGTCTTTTTTTAAGCATCAGGAAAAATTTCAAGTAGCTTTAACCAGACACGATCCATTTGCACTTCTATTTTTTGATAAATAAAGGTAATCCACCCGTAATACATTTAACAATTACGTGAAGATACAAATCTTGATTTAGTTCTCTTTACTGAATTACGCATATAAAATTGCGAGGTCCACAGCTTGCTTCCCTATTGTTAAATAGGTCTATTTTGGCCGAATATGTCTTGTATAGAAATAATTGGTCGCGTTAATGATAAGTACCAAAATAAATTTAGAGTTTTAATAGTATGGATCCAAAGTTCATTGTGGTCAGTAAAATATTTCGGTTTTATTAGGATTATGATATCCCCCCGTTTATACTATAGCCGCCTCCCCTGAAACGAAAACAGGGTTAATTTTAATCATCATATCACAGCTCGGTGCACAAAGTCACCGACGCGTCAATGCCAATGTACGTATTGTCCAGAAGATGGATAATACTCTAGGTTTGAGCTGCCCAATGTTCCTGTACAAGAGAAAGCTAACGAAGAGCACGTCTCTGGTATCCGGGATATGGATACTGATATATAGAAGATCGCGAGAAACAGAAGCGCGATATAAACCCCTAGCACGAACTGAAGTGGTGGTCCATCGCTGTGCATCAGGATCTTCCGCATTCTTCGAAGATGAAAAAGTGCTGATGCATAGATCAGTGAGGGAAGTTGCGGTTCTTGCTGCGTACTCCATCAGTGAGGGCAAAATGAAGAAAACCAACAAGTGATAAAATGTCGCGAGTGCTGAAATACCGCGCCTACAGTAGTTCATCGATAACGAATGGAAAGAAGCAAATTGTGGGAAAGCTTAGTTTCTCGAGCAGTAAGATCCGCAGGCGCGGTTACTTTTTACTTAACTGGTTCCGCTTTTTGTTCATGTAACAACCCAGATGATAACACATACACAACGATATATCTTCCAGCCAAAGACCTTGTCCCGTCTTTGTATTCAGACCTGAAGATCAGAAGTAAGAAATTAAGCGTGCGCTTTCAATCGAAGAGCCATGAACATCTCCTTTGATGACGGATACTTGACTTCGAAGAACCCATCAGACTCCATGATCATCAGTGCAGATCCTTCTTGGATTTTCATTCTTATAGTTTGATGGCGGTGCGAAGGACTAACCGATATAGCTGTCATATATTGATTCTAAGTCAATTGTAAAATTCACCCTTTTTGGTTTCAGAAAGGGTAAAAATATCATTCCCCTTTTAATTAACTGCAGCCAATGATATGCAACTTTTCTTAGTCAATAACCTCATTGGTCTATAAATTCCGAGCCAATGACATGCCGTCTTAAAATTTATTTCGGAAGTCGCCGAAAATACACGAAGTAGGCGGGCTACCCAATAAAATCTTAATTTCTAGAATTTTCCCTGAGTTATTTGCTGCTGTGGGGTGCTGTTATGAGTACAAAATGCCAAAAAAAAACTGAAATGTAAGTTATACTGACCGCTGGAGATACTCTAAGTCTTGACCATTTGCTTGTTAATCTCTCTCTTGGTTCGCATTCACATTTTTGAGCCAATTATGTGCGGCCATGAGTGGGTGTATGACTTACATCCTCTACTTGTTCGCAATCTCGTTAGTGATTTAGACATAGTGCTGCACCAATAGTGTATATCTGATTTTAAAGATGGCTACAGGCAAGCCTTTTACAAGCAAACTGGGAGCACTGATCCTGCAAATAAGGGGAGCTCTACAACCTCGGGGGCACTGCTCTTGAGGTATTAGAGCTTCCTGCGTTTATCGCTTTTTGCAGGGGAGCACGAGAACTCGCTGCGTTTTTGCTCCTTCTCCGCAGATCTGACTTGAATTTTTTTTTTAAAAATGTACATCAGTTTAGCTATATCTATTATAATCCTGTAATACTTCATAAAACATTTAAAAGAAGGAACTTGGGACATCGAAGAAGTCGCCTTAAATTTAGTACGCGACGGTTCTTGCCCGGGCATAACTTGCCGCTCAAGAAGCTGTATCATCAATTAATGATGTTAAAAAGATTATGGACACTGCAATAGTCGAGCACCATATCCTACCGGACAAACCGTTGAAAAAAGATGTCGGCACCGAACGTTTCGTGGCCAGCCGTGCATAGCATCTAATTCTTTATCCTAGACTCTTGCTTCTGGATAGTCAGCACGATAGCACTCAGCACTATGGCACCAGTAAAAATGACAAAGTAATAGCCTTAATGCAGCTCTAATGGCTGTTCTAGCTTTGATGGAAACCATCGGGATAAATCGCACACATCAATAACGCATCTCTTAAAGAAGCTCAGAGGCGCTAAGGGCGACACAGGCAGACGAGACGAGCGGAACGAACAAAATTTAAACTTCGCAAGCGACCGCATATATCAGGCTTCACAAGAAGTAAATCAAGATACAAGCGAGTCTAAGTTCGCAAATGATGTTTAAGATGAGGAAGTAATGCAAAGATAAGATAGATAACGATCCAAGTAGATGAGGAACACACAAATATCGCAAGGGATGTGCATCAACTTGTCGAGTCCAAGTTGACGGAATGCAAGAATAAATTTGCCTAGACCAAGATACTAATCAGCTCATACAGAAAAAGTAGAGGAATAATTTAACTGTATTAAAAGTGCTTCGAACATTATTGCGAGCCCGAAATGTGAACCTGTTAGTGCCTGAGCGCAAGTTGAATGCGAAACTTTTTAAATCGTACTTATCTGTGTGTGTGAAAACGCGGCTAGGTGTACCTCACACGTACTAAGTGTGATCTAGTCTGCCCCCTTCTCATAGGCATATAGGTATTTTCAAGTTACTCTTTGGCTAGGTCACTATTGTGACGCACGCACGTGATTAGCTTAAAATCAATCAATGGTGAATATTATAATATTAGCAAATTCTACTGCTCATAAGCAAAGGCTGATCACGTTGCCCCAGGATACTGTACTGAATTTATACTGACATTTTTTTACAGCATCATACTCCTTCTTCAGTGACTGCTGCTGTAGTATAGTGTTTTGAAACTTACTTCAGTTCTTCGAATTAGATTACCTATATAAAAGAGCCAGCTCCAGAGCTTGCTCCACTATATTACTACACAATAAGGTACGCTTTAAACTAGTAGTTTTTTTCAAGGCAAATGCTAAATGACTAGGTTCATTTTTATGCGGCTAGGTCATTCTGTTAGGGTATTGCTATATACAGCCCACTTTTTACTAAATAAACCCATACAACACACCCATACCACACCACAATATGATTTGGACGACAAACATCGCCCCACCATACCTATGTACGACCAATATCGCACAACATTCTGCATCTTTCGTACAAAGGTTAAGTGATTTACGAAGCAAACTTTGTTTAGCATGCAATGAAAGACTTAATATATTTGCCTTCGTAAACGATATGATCCGCCACTACATGTCAAATACATCTGGAGCGCTTTATGTATCTTTCAGAATGGAAAGAGCCAAGTTTCAGTCGAGAAAGGTACAAAATGATTGATATAAAGGTTTAAGTGCCATGAACGTAATCGGATACATCCGTTTCAGCGAAGATCACCTCTTAAATCAAGAAATTGCAATATGTAGATATGTACTCTTGATCGAGACTATAATGAATCTGTCAGGACCGATCCATTGGCTGTGAAAGAAAGGTTTATTGGTAAATCACTTAATATTTGTACGATAGATGTCGATCTTTGTGCGATAGTGGTCGCACAGAGTTATGGTGGCGCGATATTTGTCATACAAACCATGTTGTGGTTTGGTATGGGTGTGATGTATGGGGTGTAGTCAGTAAAAGTGGGGTGTATGAAGAGTGCGTCGGGTCGTCGTTCAAGTCGTTTACGGAAGGAAAGTGCTTCATTTGTCGATAGAAAGTTAACTAAAATTTTCCTGGTAAATAACTTAACACTTGTACGATAGGGGCATAATGTTGTGCAATAGTGGTCATACATAGGTATAATGGCGCGATCTTTGTCGTTCATATTGTGGTGGAAATGGGTGTGTTGTATAGGTTTATTTAGTAAAACGTGGGCTGTATTTAACAATACCCTTCTTTAAGGTGTAGGTAAACACTGTCATCTTTTAAAATGCATCTTGTCGAATATCATCAAATTACAATTTCTTTCCTAAAATTGACTTTTGGTGACCCCCTGGTCGAAAGGGGTTTCTCGTGAAACTCTCGCGTTTCACCACGATGTAACGATTTGTTCAAAATTGCGTTTTTTTTATTTAGATAGTCGCATCACACGAGTAACGATCATGCTTGAAGTGGCGTGCCAGGGCAGTTGAAATATCAGCTAACGACTTTAAGCCTGTAGGTATACTAGCTTCGATTGGCTTCGGCTATAGAAATCAGCATGGATGGACACCAGCGATAGAGAGACAAGTCAGATAACAAAGGAGAAAAAAAATGGCAGAATTTACAGCTGTTGACTTTTTATGTATGGCTAGCGATACGGCTGTCGAACACAATTACCTCCTTTTTGTGGGATCATTGGTGTTCTTGTATATGCGCCTGTAACGAGGTCACACGACCGTTACCACCCGAATAGAATATACCTTGTATATGTGATATACAGGCCCAAGTTTTATCTGTGACAATTGATGTGGCTATTAACCTTATTCATCCATTGATTACAGATTGATGTACCATCCATCAATCTCTTAGGATACTATGAATTACTATGAGAATTAGTCTAATCTTAGTATTAGATAGTTGAATGAGGTTTATTACAGATAAAACTTTAGAAATAAAATAATAGTGTCCCTTTTGATCTATTGTTGACTCGCGTCTAGTTTAGACGTCGGCAGATCGCAAGGAGTAAGAGCATTCTTGTGGCGAGTGCTCCAGAGCACTTTGTGCGTAAGATTCTTGGAATCGCTGTCAGTCCCCTAAACCAGGACTAGAAGTTCTACGAGCATGAAGAATCTGCGAGACTTCGTTGAATATTTATCAGTACTAGAGACTCTCTAAACTAATAGGAACTTAGTTATATAGAACTAAGTGACTTCTAGAGTCGAAGGTCTTCCTCTGGCTAATAGCAGTGTAGCTCCGCTACACTTGGTAGCACTTGTAGTCAATCCTACACCGTAGTCGTAAATCGGTAAATCCTCTGTTGAGATGAAAGGCCTATCTTATCTCTCTGAGTGTCAAAGCCTCCCACTCGATAAGATTAGAGCGTTGATCGGAATCGAACAAATCGATCATATTGTGGCCTAAGACTCGAAAATGCTCAATGCGCGGCTAGAGGCTTTTATGTAATTTGAGGCCACGCTAATCGGGCAGGTCTATGACCATGTGTCGTCAGCTATGCCAACACGCTACATCCCTATGCCCGATATAGAGCCTAAGGCTCGCCCGCTCGTTCTAAGCGTAAAGACCTTTGATGGGAAAGCGGGAGAGAACCCTCTTCTCCAGATTCGAGAGATCGAATTGGCGATGAGCGCCGCTATGCTGAGAATCGAGTATCAGAGAGTTGGCCTAACAATATCAAAAATTGGTGGTAGAGCCAGAGAATAGGCTCTGACATGTGATACGTCTGTAGACGCCACGTTTCCCATGTGAGACTCGCTTAAAAGACAGATGTCTCGCGTGTTCGCACCGCCTAATCAGGCTTATCGAGTGCGTTCACGCTACTTATCCTCCCGAAAGGGTGAAAGGAATTATCGGACTATGCCCAAGAGTTGAGAACTCTTCTCGCTGCTATGCAGTTAGTTCTCTACCCTGACGAAGTCGGCGTAACCATTTTTATGGAAGGTCTCCGTGCTAGGGTCGCTCGGACCGAAGCTTTTCGTGTATATCCTTAAACCTTTGAGGAGGCTGTGGACATAGCGTTAAGTGCCGAGTTTAACTTTAAAAGCGGCTTGCTATAGTACACATGGGCATACTTAGAATTCGTTTGACACGGCTAATCCTATGGATCTCAGTCATGCAGACGATGTAGAAGCTGAGCTTCAAGCTGTAGAGCAGCAACGTAACATCCGTAGATGTTACACGTGAGGAAGCACAAGGCATCTACGCCCTAACTGTCTACAGCGTAAACCGCGACAGAATCGGCCAAACCGTAATGTCGCTCTAGACCAGAAAGCTCGTACGACGCAGGGAAACATCGACTCCCAGTAGGGCGCCCCACGCCTACTGCGGAGGAACTAGGCTTTGTAGAGGCTTTAGGAGGAGGAGCTGAACAGGACTTATCCTCCAACGACCTCGAGGACGTTAACACGAAGCGTGAATATTAGCCAGGCTTGTTGGTTGCCTTGGTATCGATTAAGGGCTTCGAAGAGCCGTGTTCAATTTTGATTGACTCCGGGGCATCGGATAACTACGCCCGACGCCGTTCCCTTGAAGGGAGTCAGTAGTATGCTGAAGCGCTGAAAGCGCATGAAATTAATGTTATCACGTTGCGTCTATCTACTGGGACCCGCTTCACCGTGCCTAAAGTTCCGTTGAACTTAGGTGTAAAGTTTTAATCCTTTGACAGCATTGAACGCTGTCTTGTTCTAGATTTGGACTCGAGATATGATCTCATTCCCAGTATGGTCTAGCTGGAACGCCATGACCCATGGAGTGATTGGAGGTCTAAGACCTTAGGCGCAACGCACAATGTTTCTCTTAAAGCTTCAGACAGTCATGAACCCACCTATGCTAGACAAAGAAAGCGCTATTGGCGCGAGCCACTGACTGAGTCAGTAAGTGTGCTGGACATCAGAATGTCTGAGTTAGTTGACTATGATGTCAATGACAATAGTGAAAGGCACGTACTCTGTTGAGTGGAACTCGTTTTTATAATGAACCACTGGATGATGATAGCTTTGATGACCCCAGATCGAGTAATGTAGGGTGTGATCCCTTATATATACGTGGAGTGGCACGTAAACATCCAAAGCGTGAGGGCGGCTGCAATAGCACCTCACTGAATGTCGGTAATGACATCGTTGACGAAACTCCCCGGTATCAAGAGCTAGGCTCCCCTGATGCATTTGAAGTGGCACGTGAACATCCACAGAGCAGGGAAGCTGTCATAGCACCTCGCTGAATGTCAGTAATGACATTTTTGTAGGAATCCCAGACCTAAAGAGTAAGTCTCCCCTGGTGCATGTGAAGTGGTGGATAATTCGCCGGGTAATGAGTTCGAGTTAAGTAACTCTGCACCGGATGTCGGTAATGACATCAGCTCTTGTTTAGAGCACCCTAAGGTTGAAAAATCTAATCACCTTGTGGGACCAGATGTTCCGTCCTCGTTGAGGGGTTCAGTCTCTTTGCAGAGAAGGCAGCGACGCTAGATGGTGGCTGCGAGACGTAAAGCGTCTGTAATGTCGCTGAGCAATACTAGCGATCGGCTATATAAACTGGTCGATGGCGTGACAGGTCACGTAGTTGGTGAGGTCGGCCTTGCGGCCCTCCCATCGTTAACTGCTCTGTTGGAGCTAGACAAAATGTCTGTAGATGAGTTCAGTCAGGACTTGGAGGAAAGCGACTTATCCGATATGGTGGTCCGTAGACCCCGATAACGAGTTGAACTCCTTGTTAGTATTGGATGAGACGGTCCTTGAAAGTACAAAGGTGGCACTTAGTGCTCGTAGTGGATCATCTTATAAAGAATCCTTCGGATCGCTACTACCCTTTGGTTAAAAAATTTAACGGCGTGGTATGTCATAATATACCTTCTTTCCTAACTTTCGATAGAGGTGTAAGTCATGAAATTGTCGTGGTTCGTGGAACCAAATACTGCATTACACGGCAGTGACCTTTACCAAAGGAACAATGTGATGTTATTGACGAGTTTATCAGTGTTAAGCACGCAGCGGGAATGGTACGTGAGAGCAAGTCTCCTCATTCCACATCGACATTTTGTGTCAAAAAGCCTAATGGTAAGTGGTGTATTGTGCATGCTTATAATAATCTCAATGCGGCCACTATACTGGCACAAACACCCATTCATCGTAAGGATATTCTTCAGAGCAACATGGCAGGATGTAAAATGTACAGTGCACTCGACCTGGTTGATGGTTATTATCAACTGATCATGCGAGCAAGTGATATTCCGGTCAGAGCGGTTATTACTGCAAGCGGTATGCTTTAAGCGTGGCTGGTTATGCCTTAGGGGCTTTCCAATGCCCCGGCTACATTTAATCAATTGGTTATATAGCTGCTCCGCCCTCGTCGTGCTTATGCACAAACGTATTTTGATGACATGTATGTCTATAGCCGAGAGCGGAAAAGGGTCGGTCGACGTGGATAACCACATCGACCACTAACGAGCTGTGCTTCAGTGCATGCACACAAATAAGCTGTACACTTATGCGTCAAAATACGTCTTTAGTTCGGACGAGATCCCATTTTTGGGATGCTATATTGAAAAGATAGGCCTTCGAGCGGATCCCGCAAAGGTTAAGGCCATAGTGGATTGACCAGTTCCTTAAAACCAAAAGGTCTGCGCAAGTGGCTTGGACTTGTCAATTACTTGCATAAGTATAGCGATAATTACACTGATATGGATCGAATATTGTCCAATCTCCTTAAAATGGATGTGGAGTGGTGCTGGACTAGCACCGAAGATAAGGCTTTTATGGCCGTGAAGGTAAGTCTCCTACATGCCCCGATTTTGGCTATGCCAGACCCTGATCGACATTTCAGAGTCGTTTGTAACGCTCCTAGTTTTTCCATTGGCTGCGCTCTGTTACAAACAGATGTTGAGGAATGCGAGTGTGTCATCGCTTTTGAATTCCGTCAGCTTAAAGCTGCTGAAAAGAACTATCCCGTTCATGACAAGGAGCTACTTGCTATGAAGTATGCTCTAGTCAAATTTAGAGTTCATCTGCTTAACTCTAAGCCTTCCATGGTCTAACTGATCACGTGTCTCTATGAACTGCGACCCAATCGCCTCACCTTCCGCAGAGGGTGAGCCGTTGGCTTTCATTCTTTGCAGAATACAACTTCAAGGTGAAGCATAAGCCAGGGAGGCAAAATACTTTGGTTGATGCGTTGTTAATCCTGCCTGATTATGAACTTTCTCATGTTACGATTATGTCGTTGTCAGTTAATGACTTAATCCGTGCATCTTATACCAAGGAACAATGTGTAGCTTTCTACGAGCTCTTGGAAGCGATGAGTTTAAGGACTCGTACATTAAACTGTCGGCACGCTAGCGTGCGGGGCTACATCGATATTTTCTATCGGTAATGGCCTGTTATGCTATTGCACGGATTCTGCGGATACCCCGCGCATAGTTGTTTTTCATGATGAGGAACTGAAGTATCGAATTCTCTGAGGTCCACAACACAGCCATTAGCGGTCATCTCGGTCGTGAGAAGACCTACGGCTTAGTTAGCCAGAGTTATCGGTGGTCCAAACTCTATAAATGGGTAAGTACTTATGTGCGCACATGTGAGACGTGCCAATGGGTCAAAACCCCAACACATTCGGCTGCGCCGTTGGCTAGTTTGCCTGTACCATCTGGGTGTTGGGAGTACATCAGCATAGATTTTTTGTTTGGCCTACCAAAGGATTCGGTCGGCAACACGGGTATTGTGGTCTTTGTCGATCTTTTGAGCAAGATGAATCACTTAGCGGCTGTGCTGGACTCCATTGATGGTGAAGGTACAGATTTGATGTTCATTGATCGCGTGTTTTGACAACACGGTCTGCCACTGGCAATTGTCTCTGACAGAGACTCTCGTTTTACAGGTTAAATGTGAAATTCCATCTTTAAGGTGCTTGGCAAGAAATTAGACATGTCTACAACGGATCATCCGCAGGCCGATGGTCAGAGTGAGCGCTTTAATCGCTTCCTCGAAGATGCCCTACTCAGCGTGTGCGCTGATGCGCGTTGGAGCTCAATGCGACCCCATCGTTGAGTTCGCCATGAACAATGCCGTCAATGCCTCGACTGGCTATTCTCCGTTCTACTTGATCAGCCTCACACACACCCGCGTTCCATTTAGCACTCCCACTACGTGGTTCAAGTCTTGGTGGGGGGGAGGTGGCCGATTGGCTTGCTGATGTCAGCCCTGCTACTGTTCAAAACCAGGTTAGCGCGTTTCTAACAAGGCGATTGTATGTCTTAAGACATGTGCGTGACACAATGGCTGATAGTCAAGACAAACAAAAGTAACAAGCGGATGCTAAAGGCAGAAGATGTATTGAAAGTTATGAGGTCGGTGACAAAGTCTTACTAAACGCTAAGAATCTACCTACAAATGTAGTGTCTGCTGTGTTTACGACGAAGCCGCTTCCTCGCTTCTTAGGACCACTTACGGTTGTGGCCAAGAAGGATCCTTCGTATACGCTCAACTTTATTGCGTACACTCCCCATGTTTTACGTCGGGCTTCTTAAGCCGTATCGGGATCTGTCCCAGGTTGATCGAGAGGCGCTTGCACTGCGAATGATGGCCTTGCCACAGGTTGCTGTATCCAGATCAGGAGGTCAAGCTGCCTCTCCGTGCGTGTCAGACTAATCTCTAACTTCAACAGACGGGCTTGCACCGCGTCAAACGTACGCTGGGTCTTACCCAAGTCTCCCTAAGACTGTTCACCTCGTGAACCGAATCCGCGTGGGCTGCAGCCAACACACCGACAGCCACCGGCGTTGCTTGATGACCAAGGGAACCTCCAGTTCCATGTAAAGAGGTTACTGCAACAATATCATCGTTATGGCTAATACCAGTATCTAGTGAAGTGCCGGGTACCCTGAGTCTGAGAACTCATGGGAGTACGAGATACCCCTTCGACAAGATTGCCAATATGCCGTGGACATTTTCAGCGCCATAGTCTGGTCCAACTTGCAACCCCTCACTCTTCTCATCAGTAATGGGAGCATCAGGCGGGTTCACGAACAAATACTGCTGTGAACTCGCAGATATCGGCACAGCCGGATCGTAATTTGAGTGGAACATCGACCGCAACTGTCCCCGTTCCCTGGCCCTCAATTTGGTGAATTCATAATGGAGTTTCCTTTCGAGACGCCCGTCAGCCTTGTCGGCGCTTGCTCTTAAATCATTCATGCTGCTTAAGCGTCGTGCGCTATGCACCCAGCGTATAAACGCGCTGTCTTCTTCGGAGGCCAACTCTCCTACGTCAAGGAGTACGGGGACACCCCTTATCAGTGATACCGGTACACCATGAGCTTGCTTTAAAAGCATGGCCTTGGATTGACTTGGAGTCATAACATATGGTACCAGATATCTCTTACGCAATATCCTGCACGTTTTGACCTCTTCAAATGTAGCGGCTGCCGATGCAATGATCCACGATGCCAAAGGTTGGCCCACAATCTGTAGGAGACGTTCCTCCACACTAAGAGGGGTGAACACATAGTTATGATGACTTCTGAGTGTCGCCATGATCTGAGATCTGCGCTGAGCGCTCTCTCGTTGTTGGAGCAACTGCTCTTTTGCTTATCGAGCGGGTTCGGGATGATCGCTGAACCAGCGTCGGGCGTCACGTGCAGCGCAGTTAGCGCATCCGCAGCTCTACATTCGGGGAACGGACTAGGTGCCTGCCTCGACATGTCGTCTCGCACTGGTGTGCTGGCTTTGGATTCAACATCACTACCATAGTCCACTTCCTCCTCCTCGATGCCGACGAGATCGGAAAGAGTCGTAGAATTGTTTGACGTTGCCATATCTAACGCGTGGAACAATCGTGAGGTTTACTGTTCACCAATAGGTTCGATGAGATAATAAACCGATTGGCGTTATTTGGTGACGTCAGTCTGGTGGGGAAGGGTGTAACGGGGATACACGACCGTTCCGCCCGAAAAAATTACCTTGTATATGTCCTATACAATCCCAGGTTTTATCTGTGATAATTGATGTAGAATGACAGATTGATGTACTATCCATTAATCTCTTAGGGTACTAAGATTTACCATGAGAATTAGTCTAATCTTAGTATTAGGTAGTTGAATGAGGTTTATTGCAGATAATACTTAGAAATAAAATAGCAGTCCCCCCTTTTGATCTATTGTTGACACGTGTCTAGTTTAGACGTCAGTAGATCGCAAAGAGTAAGATACATCTTGTGGCGCTTACTCTAGAGCACTTTGTGCGTAATATTCTTGGAATCGTTGTTAGGCCCCTGAACCAGGACTAGAAGCTCTACGAGCTTGAAGACTCTCTGAGTCTCTGTTGATTAATTCTAAGAACAGAGACTCTTTGAATTAGTAGGAACTTATTTGTTTTGCAGAACCAAGTGACTTCCAGAGTCGTAAGTCTTCCTCTGAATACGATCTATGTAGCTCCAATGCACCTTCAGCGCGATCTCCGGCATCTACCACTTCGGCCGCACGACCCACTTCCCTATGTAGATCGCCTTCATCTCCCTCGAACCCCCTTTTGTCTTTCGGTGTGGGATCAGGTGGTGAAGGGGCACTGTCTATGTTGATACACCACCGGATTCGAGACGAGGAAGGCAACCAAGAAGACCGCGGGATCGACGATACAAAAGATGAAAGCGCCGGGATCGGACGGGTGCAGATTATAAGATCGGTAATAACCTCAGTTAGAAGATCGTAGTCAAGCAATAACTACAATGGTATTATGGGTCGAGAATTTTAATTTTTGACCTTTGATCACCCTGTCCGACCTTTGATCTGATCACGTGCGTGCATTAGTGCGTGTGTATGACTTGTACTAATCTTGCGGCAGCAATAAATGACCCCCCAAAGAGTGACACATATAATGAATATCTAGGGTTCCTATGAGAAGGGACAGGCTACATCAAAATTAGTACATCGAATAAGATACACCTAACGTTGCTTACACACCCACACAGACACAGACAGGCAGACAGACAGACATGTTAGAAAAAGGCGTTGCTGCCCGATATGGTCGACGTTACGGTCGGAGTAACGGCTGACGACTTAGAGAGGCGTTTGAGGATTAGTTGGGTGATTGATTGGACAGGTGCGTGGATGGCTGATTGAGTGGAAAGTAGTGATGGAGAACAAGAACTGCTAGTCCATCATGCTAGCAAGAAAAGAGAACACTACAAACAATGACATAATCCTTTTATCACAGCGCCACCGACTTCCTCTCTTCAGCTTGCACCATGGCAAGCGAACAAGACGGACATACAGACAGAAAGTAGGTCTTGAAAGATCGGCATTCACCTTGCGCACAGTCACTAATAGCTTCACCTTTCGGACTCGCTAATAAAGGGGGAGCTCTGGAGCTCGCTCCCGTATTGTACAAGCGCTACCAATCAGAACGCATATTAAAAAAACAATGATGAGATGTATAAACTGATATCGCCACAGACATGTCTATTTGGGGAAGTGGTGACCAGGTGTTTCCCTATTGGGTCCTATTTTGGGTGCCTAATTGGGTAATACTGCCGCCGACGAGACAACAAGGTAGTGGCTATTGAGTGATTTTCCTCTAAAAATAGCCCGAAAGTGTGCTTGAAATAAAAAGGTCGATTTGACACTTGCACTCAATTCGCCGACAATTCGTGCGTGACGTGATACAATCATCTGTTTATACACACAAACACATTCCAAATCTGAGCGCACATAATCCTTTTTGCCTCTGGTTTTGCGGCTCTAGGCAATTGCGTGCGCGAATATCGTATCGTCTATCTATTGACGCACTATAGGTACGAAGTGGTTTTTGCAATGCAGGAGAAGAGTGCGGTTCTCATAATCCACCGAAATTGTCTTGTTTTTTGTAAGGTCTGAGGAAATCCGAGTTTTCATTTCACCCCTAAGAATCTTTCTGGATATAGATAGATCAATTCCGGCAAGTGATGCCGTCTCCGTTGTTCACTCGCGGTAAAACTAAATCAGCATGGTCTAAAAAGGACGATATTCGCTTGTGCCGCTCCTTTGTGCTCGCCACACAGGGCGGCGAGGGCACTGAGCAGGTCAAACACATGTGGACTCGCGTGCAAACGCACTATGCAGCGCTGGCCGCAGAAGAGAACCCTGTGGCTGTGCCACGCGCTGGGGGTGCGCTTCAGACCCATTGGTCGTCCTTCATTCGACCGGAAACATCCTTTTTCATGTCGCTTCTTCTAAAGGTGAGGAGGTTGACATGGGCGAGTTGTTTAGGTTGTAACTTAGCTGCCGCAAGAATCAAATGCCTACTATTAATGTGCTTTTATTGTGCGAAAGTAGGTGGAATCAGAAGAGCACGACGGTTGGAAAGAAGAGAATTACATCGAGGAGACGTTGACCCGATTTGAGACGATCCGAAAGGCTGAAGAAGCTGAGACGATACGTGCCTATGATGAGGCCAAGCAGCAAGCCTTGCTGCGGAAGGCGGACCTGCCAAGCAAGCCTCGTATAAAAGTGACCAAATTCCGCTACGTTCATTGCGTCTCGATATTAAAAACAAGCAAGCGCTTTATGCACGCTGTCATGCTGGAAAAGATACCACAAATGGAGCCGAATCCCGCTCGAAAGCGCCAACGTCGCTCGAAGCATTCTTGTGATGCTGAGAACGCTGTCGAAGCAACAAAAGATTGTGATGAAAGTTCGGATCGGCACGGTAAGTCCTTAACGCAGCACAAGCCGCCGCTGAAGCACGGCAAGGATAGCGACGCATCGTCTGGTGCTTCAAGTTTGGCTTCTGACTCGTCTTCTTCAAATATACCTCGTGGCGAATCCAATGGCGAACAGACTCCCGTGGCTGATGTACAAGTTTTTGCAGCTGCAGCACCGACACCGTCCGTAGCATCATCTGATGTACGAGGGATTGGCATACCTCGTGTCGACGACGGCAGAACCTCGTCGGCCGAAGCATCGATGCTCCGATCACAGCGCACACAGCAGAAGGCCAACTACCGTCTCAAGCTCCTCACAGAGCTGCGAGGTATCGTGGAAACCATGTCACACCTCGCCAATCAGATCGCGAATGGGACGGCCGGACCGATACGCATGCCAGCTGGCAGCCGCTTGGATCCGACACTGGCGGAGGAAGTGCAACAAGATCTCCACTTCTTCCGAGAGCAGAAATATCGTTTGAAGCAGGAGCTGGAGGCGCTCGATGATATAGGAGGTCAAACACGTGTTGGTAGTTAAGGGAGACACGATTGGTGCATTGACACCGTCAATACTTTGGCAATCAGATTCTTTTGTTCGTCGTGTCGATACGCACAAGAAGAGTGTGTTTCGATAAACGGTCGTGGAAAATGCGTTGTGGCATCAAAAGCTGCAGAATAAGGTGGACTGTAGCACAAATTTGGGCCAGTCACTGAATGTGCCAGCACTAGTGACGGATAGGATGCGGGATCTGCGGGATCGGTAACCTTTGCAAGACGATTTACCTACAAAAAACAACAATTCAAATAATCGATAGAAGAAAAACATCTAGTGATCCAGTATGTGCACCAATTTACAAGCTAAAAATAGAGAAACGCGTGGTCATCATTGGAAGCAACCAAAAAAAGGGGCACGAGTCCGTGCTGTGCTGCAAACACAGCTGCAACGCAGTTACGTTCGACCCGTTTGTGCGCTCTCTTCTATTTGTGGGAGTGCCTCTATACAGGGGGTATAACCCCGAAGGTCCTTTTCAATTCATCGTCCCGTCCAAGTCCAATCGAGATGCGGCGGGGCAAAGAGCGCTGGACGCACGCAGATGATGAGCGTCTGAGCCGCGCCCTACTGGCTGTATTTGCCAACCGCGGAGAGCCTGTTGTGCTTAGCGACAATTGCGCGCTCTGGAAACGCGTCCAGCAGCGCTACCAGGACTTCATGACGGCCGAGCCAGACGCGATAGCGGCAGTGCGTAGCGCACGCTCTCTACACACGCGATGGGCACGGGGCATTCGTCCAGACTTGATCCTATTTGTGTCGCTCCTTCACAAGGTTGTTTGGCGAAATGTGCCACGGGTTTTGACTGACTGAGAGGTAGAGGAAGGGTGATGTAACTGGGTTATGGTGTTGTGTGGCTACTTGGTGACAGACGCAAAAGACTGGCATGGGGACTGGCAAGGCTGTTGAACAGGCTGTCCGGCTGTTCCGAGAGCAACGGAGCGAGGGCAACGCACTCGCGGTGCGTCAATTCGTGCAGAAGCGGCAGCGTACGTCTGTAGCAAGTGGCGGCGATGGCGACTCGGAGACGGACTCGAGTCGTCCGAAGCTTCGCTTTGAATCCTTCCACTTTCTGCACTGCTACGATATTTTGTGCTCGAATTCGGCGTTTCTGAAGGTGCTGCTGGACCAAAGCAGGATGAATGGGGGCAACGTGTCGCAGAAAAAGCGACGTCAAACAGAGGCAGGGATCGACTTGAAGGGGGAGTCCAGGACTTCAGCTGTACGTGACAATTGTACGATGGAAACGGAGCGGGTGTCAACACTTCGAGTTCCACCTGTTACTCGGGTTGAAGGGGCTGAGGTGAGCTCTTCTAGTAGCCAGCATACTCATCAGCACCCGCCAACTGATCAACACCTCCAAGCGAGTGATCGAGAAATGATCCATTCTCATAGCGCAGCACGACTGGATTCTAGCAGCGTGGTCGTCACTTTCAACGACGTAAGTGACGATTTTGACGTCCCTCGTGTGGAGTGCGACCGCACAGTGGCCAATGAATACGTCCGCTTGCGAATGCAGACACTTCAGGAAGGCCGCCGCTTGAAACTGCTGGCTGAGCTTCGAGGCGTCGTAGCAACAATTGCCCAGCTTGCCCAGCAGCTTGCTTGGGACGGAGTGGCATCAGCAGCGCTGGCTGCACAGACAGGGGGAGCCTGTATCGCATCAAATCAGGGCGTGTTGCGTGACATCGCGTTCTTCCGCCACGAGAAACAGCGGCTGAAGCAACGAATAGCGGCGCTTGACGGCCCTTTGAGTAGAGAACGAGCGGTGCTGACCGACCTGAGACAGAGTAGACAGCAGAACTGAAGAAGTAATCGTGTGAAGTGTCGATCCCAACGCTTGTGAGAAGACTTTTGAATCGAAACGGTCCGGTCCATTTTCCATCCGTATCCATCAGTTGCGTCTCAAATCCAAAAGAGCTTTTCAAAGTGTCCAATCAATTGGTCCCTGCAGTCATGGCAGCCAGGACGTTGGCACTGCTCCCGTTGGCGGGTATAGTGGGCTGGAGTGCGAATGCAAAGCTCACTCGGATGCGCCACGACATGCGCGCTCCTCCTGGCGGTGAATCGCTCGAGTTTATCACGGGCTCGATGGACGACACCATCATGGAGACTCTCGAGACGGGCGACCTCATTTTCTTCCAGCGCAAACTGACGGCGATGCAGCCTCTTGCGGCGTTGCACACGTGGATCACTCGACTGCAGCTGCGGCCGCGCTTTGATCACTGTGGCTGGGTCTACGTGGATCGATTGGGTCGCAAGTTTATTGTGGAGGAGACGCTGGACAAGGTGCAGTGTCGTCCGTACAGCGCCCGTCTGCTCACGTCCGAAGCGATTGAGATCTCCGTCTTGACACTAAAGCTTCAGGCAGGTAGAATTCTTAACGTGTTGACTGCGTTGATGAGGAGTTTTGTACTAACGCTCTGTTTTATTGCGCTGCAGCGATCGAAGGAGATGCAAGAGGCTGCAAGCACTTTTATTGCCGAGAACGCGGGCCGAGCGAGTCGAATCTCGTTGCTCCACACGGCCTACGCGCTGATTAGCCCCGACAAGATGTACAAAGTGTGTTCCGATGCGTCACCTTTGTTTCCATCAGCAGGTATATTGAGCAGGTCGTTTGTGTATGTACATTGAGCTGAGGATGGACGATCGTGGTTTCGATGATGCAGCTTTCGTGGTCGAAGCCTATGATGCCATGGGGTTAGTGGACAAGAATCACCTCAATGACAACCAACCACCGCTATCGGCTGCTGTCGTCACACCACACGACTTGGCAGCAATTAAAGTCAAACTGCAGATGCCAACTGGAAAGCAATCGGGTGGAGCCAAACCACCAGTTTTTGGCCGCTTGCTCCCGATCAGGCTCCAGTAGTTCTGTCAAACACCGATCAACAACGGCCAGCAATGGTCACTCCATTCGTAGCTTTATTGATCAAAACGAGTCACTATGTGATTTCCAGTCTGTGTGTGAGCTATAGGTTTCACGTATCTAGCTTTATCAATCGATGGGCAGACACTTGGAGTGAAAAGCTTGTCCGTTAGCGTAGTCACGAAATGACGGAGGTACATAGACCCATTCGTCGCTCTCTTTTGCGAGGAGCTTCTTGCACGACGAGCATGGCGTCTGGTAGATTTTGTCGTAGAAGCTGAGCCACGTGAAAAGATGGTAGAAGCATGTCTCAGGGTGCTGTTTGCGGAAGTAGTCCAAAGCTTTTCGGCCGTGAAGCGTGACGAGGCGGAATAAGTTGTGCGATGACTCGGACCACGCACCAGGGGGAGCTTCCTCGTTGAAAGGGAAGATCGACAGCCGCTGGATGTACTTAGTAGTCTGAAGACCTGCAGCTCGGGCTTGCTCCTGCTCTTTGCTGGCCTCACGCACTTCGGTGATACGATGTTTGAGTTCCTCCATCTCCACCTTAGTGGCCTCCTCGGCAGCGAGCTTGGCCTTTGTCAGCATGTCGCCTTTTTTCTTCTTCACGAGCTGCTGCTGCAGCTTTTTCTGCTTATTGCGAGTGCTACGCAAACGGCCCCCAGCAAAGGCTGGGGATGTCGGTGTCGATGGTGTCATGGGGCTAGCAGCCACACCAGTCTCCCCGTTCGGTCCATTTTCCGGAATTGGTGGACAAAAGGACAAATGCACGGTCACCTCCTTGCTAATTTCGCACTTGATCGACTTGATGACTCGACGACCGCCCCGTGTGGTCTCGGCGTGCTTGAAGAACTTCAGCTTGCGATTCTTAGCCATCATATAGTCCATCATCTCGTTGAGTGTAGCTGGCTGCTTCTCTCCATAAGGGTCGAACACCCGGCTTCGTTTGTGAGACTTGGGCACGAAGAAACTGCAGGAGATGGGCGGACAGCGGACGTCGCCCAGCATCTCGAGACGGGGGAAAGCGCCGCCCAGCTGTTTCAAGTACACGGCTTGCGCCTTTGCCCCCATATCCTGCACTTGGTTCTTCCAGTGGTACTCGAGCATGAGGTTGCGATGCGTCTGGTTGACGCTCTCGATTGGTTTCGTCTTGCCATCTGCGTGTATGCATTCCACAATAGTCAAATGCTTAGTAAGCTACGGTAGCTACATGTTGAGTGTGCTGTGCGACATCAAAATAATAATAAATACTCTATCAATGTATTGGATCGTTTCTGATATTGTGTAGTATACAGTATCACGGAAA
>JH598357.1:97761-116754 GCA_000173235.2 Hyaloperonospora arabidopsidis Emoy2
CACGTATCAGTAAGCAAAAGCCCGACGATGGGGCGTGCTCTGTCCGGCCGTGGCGACCAACATGGTGCCCTGGAGGGCGCACCAAGCATACAGCATTACGGTACTCTTTGCGCACGACCCGGTCCACAGCAAGGCAAACGGTACCTGCAGCCGCACGGGCAACATCCCATGACTTGCTGCTTACGAATGTGTCCAGCTCGACGCCATTTTGCTCGAGACTGGCAGCGCCAAAGGCTCCAACCAGCAGAGGCCGTCTGTTCTTCCCTTTTCCACCATGCTTTGGCGTTTCTTCGCGGATGCCTGAGTCGGACTCGAACACAAGAGCTCTTGATGAAGGAGAAGATGCTGTAGGAGACGAAACGAGTTGCGATCCAGCCTCGATCGATCTTTCTTTCAGTTGTCGCAAATACGTCGGTGAGTGTACCATCAGCAGTGTTGTCTCGGGAGGACAGAGCTCCTCTGGTGACATCGAGAGACGGTCGAGTTTAAGCGTTTCTTGGTGCTTCTTTACCAGAGAATTTAGGATAGTTACCACTCGCTGCAGCATAAGGAATACATTTAGTCAGAGACACCGTTATATAATATACATACTCAGCACAGCAGTCGTGACAGCACTTCACACTCACATCGATGCGCTCCGGGCATTCCGGGTGGTTCTTTGGTGTCTGGTGATCAATAAACACAGGGTGATACATCACCGAGGTTGTCGGTTCTACCGTTGGTGGTACTGGGATTATCTGCTCCTGCGTCAAGTTGGTCATCACACGTTTCAACTCCTCCATGACGCCATACGGAGAGTCATGTTCTTCATCCTCTTCACCCAGCTCGGCCAAAGGTTGTGAAGCAATGAGCTTACACTCTCGTTTCAAACACTGCTTGGACAAATCCACACTGGCAGGTGCCAAGAATGTACAGTTGAGCTCCTCCGGCCACTGGATGCGCTGCCACTGAGCCAAGCATAATTCAATTGCCCTACGTAGCTCTAGCTCGCGTCGGAACCTTCCAGGAACATGCTGTGGCTTTGTATGTAGACTGTTTTCACTGCTCGCATGGGATGACCCCATCTTTGGTGTCCCCGTTTCATCGGTCGGCAAGCATGAGGTCGTGCCAGTGTTAGTGTCAACCGACAACACGACATTTTCGATCGGTGTGCTCGAAACCCCATTCCCACACTCTATTGCTCTACATTCTGCAACTACGGACTCCGATGCAGACTCCGTTTCCGCTTTCACTGCAATTGTGATAGATTCAGTCGTTGCTTCACCAGTACTCACATTATCTACCTTCAGCTCTGCCTCTTTGGGCCCTGCTGTCGCTGCCTCAAGCGGTGGTTCCATTTTTACTGACAAAGTGACTTTCACAGGAGACTTGACTACTCCAGCCGTATGATTCAGTAACGAGCGCTGGATGGCTTGAACCATTTCCAGTGATGAGCTCCGTTCTTTCCAAAGAGCTTCCAATTCACCTGTGTAAAAGCTGACATAGGCTTGCCTCAAACCTAAGCTATGGAGATCATCGCTCTCGGTAGCAACCATGTCAATATCATCTGCAAGTTTTAATCCCTCGGATGCAGCCGAAGTTGTGTCAGAGGAACATCCGACCACTCGAGCAATATTCTCACGCTTTATGACCAAGCTGTTGGGGTCGACGCCAATACCTGCAGCGTCAACCGGACTGACATGACCATGTTCGATGCCAAGATCCTTCCCTGACGATCGTGCCAAACTGATCAGTGCATTTCGATAGTACTCGAACTCTTGAGCAAAATCATCAAATCGAAGAGACAATTTCCGGAAGCAATTCAGTAAAGCCTCTTCGCACTTGTCCAGCAGGTCACCTAGAATCGGGTTGAACGAGTGCTGCATCAGTTTTACAAGCCGGGCATCCTGGCTCACACGCGCGTGGTTTTCTAGCGCCAACGACGCCTTCAAGTCGAGTTCGCTCATGGCTTCCCGGTACACAACTGACATCTCATCCAACTGGTCTTGCTTGATTTTCATCATCGCCTGTAACGCGTGCTGGTGATCAACTCCACGCTGAATACGTTTTCGGACTTGGCCCTCTCCAACGTGAAGTTGATGTAGATGCTCCATCCATGCTGTCTTCCCACCGGGCGCAACGGAAGATGAGCAGACTTCTTCCTCGGAAACTTCCAATTCAGCAACTTCCCTCTCCGCCAAAAAATCAGCGTCAACAAATGTATCAGGCACCGGGGTCTTCCTTGACAGCGGAAGCAGTCGCCACACGTCTTGCGCTTCTGTGCAGACGGCCAGACAGAATTCCCACTCGTAAGCATCCCTTGGTATTCCTACTGCAACCGATGGGGACGAACAACTACTGCCTTGCAATGCCACGTCGTCGTTCGGCTTCGTACTATCATGTTCATACTTAACGCTAGTCGCGTTATCGTCAGATGATGGAGCTTCTTGACGCTGACTTCCCTCATTGCTATTGCCATCGCTTCTCTCAACAAACTCAGGCTGCTCTGTGTCAAACTCCTCGTCCACCATTTGTCCTGCTGCCTCATCCTTAGGCGACTTCGTTTCAACCTTGTTTTCCACTATCTTTTCCGTCTCATTCTTGTTTCTTTCGGCTTTCAGCTCACACTCACCATCATTCTCGCCTTCTATCTCACTTCCACCAACTGTCGTTTTCGAAGAGTGCGCAACTCCAGTCGTCTCTTCGCTAGCAGATTCTTCAATATCAGCATCTTCCGGCTTGCCGTCAGCACCTGCGCGTGACTTATCTACCACTTTACTCCCGTCTTCGCTCGCACTCTGGTGAGTCGCTTCACGTCCAACACCGTGTTCGGTTGCTTCTGTTCCTGTTAGTACCAAAGTGACTAGCCGACCGATTGTTTCGTTTTCTACTTTCTCACAAGCAGCCACTTCCGGTTTTACGTTTACAACCATCATAAAATCGGCCTTGTCTGCCTGGCCAGTAGAATCGTTCTTCATCTTTTCATCCGGCTGCGGTACACGCCCTAACGGTTCTACCTCTTTTCCATCTGTTTGTTGTCCTGACGCGTTGGGCTCCAATATTCGCACTTTTCGCTTGACATACCTCACATTCGACAAGAAACCGGATTCCTTTAACGTCTCGAGTCTCAGCTGTGCTGTGAGGGACAGAGTGCTTTCACCGCTTGCAGCGGAAAGGGTGCTGTACAGATTAGATGCAGCTTCAGTCTCGATATCGTTCATAAAGCGGGCCAGTTTCTGCTTCTCGTTTCTGCTCGACATTTGAAGTCGGGCGCGGTAGTCAACGACAGCTTGCAGTCTGCTTTCGAAACGTCCGTTGACTATCGAGTTCGCATCACTTCCATCAACCTTAACCTTCAGATGCGCAAGATCATTTATAGCACTAATCAATTTCAGATGCCGAGAACTAGACAGCAAATCCAGGATGGGGGCGCTGCAAGGTGGCGGCTGGAACAGAGGATCCTCGGGTACGTTAGCCGCGTAAATGTTCAACTCTTCGGTCATCAACGATATTGCATCATGAATCTGCTCATTACTCTGTCTCAGTTTCTGATCGCGCGTCGTGAATTCCTTCTTTATGGTAGGCCCGGAGCCAAATACCTCAGTTTTCACCAGAGATGGAATGCCATCTCCCTGTTTCGTGTCTTCCTCTTCACTCCCCTCGGGCAACGAACACAAACCCCACTGAACCCGTTGCGAAGCCTCAATGATTTTTACTGATCGTTGTAGCTTTGACACCCACGCGTTCAGTTTTGTAATCGACAAGTTGTGTTTAGCATTCTGGACGCTGCGCCTAGCATAGCTTGATCTCCCAGTCTGGTACACCATCTTTTGTTGTTCCACCCCGAACACTTCCTTCAGCATCTCATCGCGTCTATCAGGGAAATTTAAAACAATTTCGCCAGAGCAAGCATCACTAGAGCCAGTTAGACCTCCAAAGTACTGTAAAGCCGCCTTGTCGTATGCCATAGCTGCATCTTTCGCTGTGGGAAATGTGCCCAAATTAATCACCTTTCCATTTACGTGAATTTGTGCGTGTGCATATACACGATGTACCTGGACTCCCAGGTACTTTTTGCCCGGTCTTTTTTCACCAGAGGGTCCAACTACTGGCTCACTGGTTTCCGACTTTTGACGTTTGGCTTTTCGATGTCCATCAGGCGAGGTCAGTAAATGCCTTCCACGCCCACGACCTCGTCCACGACCACGACCTCTGCCTCGTCCACGTCCAGGAGAAACACGGTACTCGGCAGATGATGACCGAGTATCTGGCACCGCAGCACTTTGTTGTCCTGCAGCACTTGAGATGTGCGGACGCCCACTAAAAGACTCTTCTGAACGGTTGAAGCTGCCGTGAAGATGCGGGAAATTCAGTTGCGCGCTCTTGCCATAATGCATGAGTGCAGCCTTGTCGTAAGCATGGGCTGCTTCGATCTCGCTCCCATAGGTGCCTAGCTGCAGATACTTGGAGCCCTGCCAGAGTTTGGCTACGAATGGTTTCTTGACGCCCCTCATCGACACTTTTGACACCCCCCTATATTTAGACTCCTTCATATGAACAGTCGAATTCAATGGAGTGGACATGGAGGATGAAGAAGAAGAAGGAGAAACTGAATCGGCATCCACAGATGGAAGGGATGCTCGTTTGCCAGGAGCTCCTACGGTTGGAACAGGGACAGCGACTGCACCTAGGGAGACGCCGGTGCAGTTCTGACAGTAGAAATCCCCCGCCGGTATCTCATTGAGAGGAGGTACAAGGCAGTACGTGTGGTACTCCCCGTCACAGCCGTCGCAGAGCAAGATGCTGTCCCCGTTCTGGTCCGAGCTGCAAACCACGCAGCCGTTGCCCTGCGCATGATACGACTCCCCTTCCTGTGAGCACAAATAATAACGGGTGGTACGTTAGCAATGCCGTGTTTTAAAAGGCAGGTAGAAGGGGCACGGACCACTCCCGAAGTCTTTCTGCGCTTGACATGATGCTCGCCCCCAGCGAACATGTCCGATTCTTAAATTGTGGGCCAAATGAGGAGGGGAGATAAGGGCTGGTATACTGGATTTGAGTAGGCTACAAAATGTCCCTAATGTGACCGCAATGTTCAGCTGCCAATAGTTGTTTACAGTGTACTATGTTTTAGAAACGTCATATAGAGTAAATAGATACTTAGGTGCTATTTATTGCACTTTTTGTGCTCGTTTTGATGAAAATCAGGAGTACAAATTTAGTGGTGCTTTGGACTCGTCGATTTTCAATAATTGCAAAGACAAAGGTGAAATTAGATCCTGCATGTCATTATGGTCAATTGATCAGATAGGCTAAAAGGCATGTCACTACTAAGTTTGCAACCTATTTGGGCGCCCAGTGTTGCTACACTTGTATGAGCGATGAATTGTAAATAACGCTATAGATGTGGTCCGAGCTTTACGTTTGCGCTCTAGGGTATTGAATGTGTACAAATTTAGTTGCCTGCGTCTTGTGCTTGAACGTAGATGCTGTGCAATAGTGATGGATACGGATTGTACGCGCTCATTGCGACGGCATTGACGTCGCTCGCGTTATCTATTCTATTGTTGAATCGTCTATTTGATGCAGATACGAGCAACGTATTTTATGCATTGCAGGTCAGCTGAGTAGAATGAAAATTGGTGTGTCCATCCCGAACCAAAAACACCTCACTTTTCACGACATGTCGCTCGACTGTAAGTAAAGCTAACACTTTGCTTTGCGTAGAGACGAAGAAAGCAGTGGCTGACAATGAGCAACCAAAATGTTACATGTTTCAGGACTACTGGTGCTACCGCTAAGCCTCGCAAAGCTCTACCTACGCGCATTACCTTCTTTAGCTTATTCATACATATTTTGTCGATGAAAACTACGCTTGTATCCCCAAATCGTCCACATAATCTTGCAACGTTGAGAACACAGTTATCAGGTCCAGGGCCTTCACGAGGTCGAGCCATCGGAATCGAGAATGGCTCTTTGGTAAGACTTTTGGAAAGCTTGTGTAGTTTCAGCCGTAACTCCATTCCTTTCAGCCTTTGCCGACTTGGCGTACGATGTGAAGAGAAGACCGCACACAAGCTACGTCATACGAGCCCAGCTCATATGTATATCAAACAAGAGCGTGGTATGGATGGACAGCAGCTCAGTTCGAGTAAATTCAAATTTCTGAGCAACGAGCAACGCAAACAAGTGGCATACTTCATGATGTTGATCATAGCGTAGCCAAGGTATCTGTGGCGTATATTCAAGTACAATTTCTGATACATCTCCTTACCGTACTACTGCCTCTCGAGGTATGCCTTCTTGTTGTCGGATGTTGTACTAGACAATTCTTAGATGGGACCTTTCCGGGCTCGCTTGGACGAGGAAAGACCTACGAAATACAATGGTTACGAGTGCATTCCCGCGCTGTAGCAAAACTGTCTATGCACATATTAACATAGTTGTAAGTGTTGATATGAGATCGCGTGCTACCTGGGAGAAGGTGTGAAGCGTTATCGATAAAGGAGCAACTCCCATTGAGTCGGGACGGGCCGTTCAATGATTTAAAAATGTGCATTGGCACACTACTTTTCAGCAGAGGGCTCAATTGACTGTCGCAGGTATCCGTAAAATGCTTGGTTTCGACGTGTGCGGCATCCAGAAGCAGGCCATGTTAAAGAAGCTGGAGGTATGACGTCGAATTTCTCACGTAGAGCGCACCGAAAATGCATCATGACTTCACGTGTACACGAAAATCTGCTGTCTACATAGCGTTTGTTGTGCGGAGCCTTGTGCTTGTATCTAGGCTGACTGGGATGAAACCAGATATCACTGACTCCTTTGAATCATAAAGACCGACTTCGTGGCTTGCGATTCTTCGTTCTTCCCGTCATGGTAGTCACGTTTTAACAGGGGATCGATAAGGCAGCCCAGACAAGGCCATGGAGCCGACTTGAATATAGTAGTTGTGTCTGCAGCCTCAGGCTTTTGTATCATCGCCTGACGGCATTATGTGCGCTGCAAGACCACTACGGCCTATCCTGCTGCAAGCCTTGTCACCATTAGACTGTATGTCAATTCACATGTAATCGGTAGCAAATGTCGTCGTAACAGCGTTAGACCCGCACTGGGTAGTGCAAAGCTAGCAGTATGCTCGTATACTTATGTTGGGGAATTCTGAAAAAACGCGACCACATCGTGTTATCCTCCCTGTCATCGGCCTCTTGACTCATTCAATATTCTGGATGGATCTCTTACACCATTTGGAGCATATGTACATGTCAGCGTTTCTTTTGCTGAGGCGGACCGATTCATAGAAGGTGACGATAAAGAGGTGCTATGCAAAACCAATCACGATTGAATTGCTCTTTCCGAGGTAGATGTCGAGGTACATCTGGCCAAACTCACAAGGGGGACATGGAGAAGAAAAAGGTTACAAACGCACTTGCTTGGGACCAACATTGGTGGTTTGCGTCGAATACTGGAAACTACTCTTTGACGACATTTAACAGGAGCACGTCAATGCTAGACCTACTCCCTTCTTGACCATTACTGTATGATGGTGTCAGAACACAGCGTAACACATCCGCAACAACTCGAAAATCTGATAAAGCTGTATTAATTAACGGGGACAAAGCGAGCCGGATACAAATGCACGTGTGGCGAAGTCTCATGTATACCGAAGCTCATTGTAGGAGCAGGCAACGGTCACTTGCAGGCTTCTTTCGTATACACTTTCTTGCCACTCTCGTTGATGTAATACGTGCCCCCGCGAGGGCCAACGTGATAGACGCGGTTGTCCGTTTGGATCACGCCGACGTCGGTGTGATCACTGTCATCAGAAGATGAGAAGCTGTCGCGATAAGAAGAGTCTTGACTTGAACTTGAAACCGATTGTTTTGCGGTCTTCTTCGCAGCGAGCGGAGCTTGAGGTTTTCTCTTGACTTTCGGCTTCGACTTGCTTTGGTTTTCATTTCGCGGCGTCTTTTTTGTTTTCGTCAAAGGTTTCTTCGTTTTCGGTTTTGCCGAAATCGTAGGTGCTACTGGCCGTGGAGGCCTTCTGGGCATTTGGCTTGTCGTTAAAGTGGGGATAAATGCCTGCATCTCTTTTTTCTTGTGGCGTGATCGGAATATTTTGGCTGCCAAGCGAGAGAAGGGGTTGCGATGATGCTTCTCAGGAGACGCCGATGTACTTGACACAGCACTATTTCTAATTCTGGACACTGGGTCCGGCTTCTTTGCTGGTGACGGAGGAGCTACACGCTGCCCTCTTACGGGCGACGGTGAGCGGAATCTACGATGTACGGGTTGTTGGAGCTCCGACTTGTCTTTTGCAAGATCCCACAGCACGGGTCGGTCGCCAATGTCCAGCAAATTGAACTGTTGGCGCAAGCTTACATACAAATGATGACCATTGGCTGCAATCATCGCATCTTGGAAGATATCGTCTTGAGCGTGCTTGGCGATCTGGATTAGGCGGTCGTACTCACGCGTCGAGATCTTTGTGGGTTGTTTATTGCGGCCAGTAGTACCATCCAAAGTTCCTGTGGCTTCTTTGGCGTTGATCAGCATCGCGTCCACCTTCTTGTGCAGAATCTGATTGCTCGTTGCCAGCATGAGCCGGAGATTGCTCGAATGATTGAGAATCTGGCGCAACTCTTCTCCCATTCGATGCTCCACAGGCAGATGTTCATTCAGCCGAAGCATGACCTCCAGTCCAATATAATGGGCAGCCTCCAGTTTGTCCTTATTTGCAGCGTTCGAGCTGTTCCGACACGCCTGCTGCGTTGCAGGCATGCGCATATTGTGCGTATGTAGCGGTACATTAGGAAGGGCATCCAGCTCCCCTCTCGCATACATTTTGGCCAGTGCTGACTCACTATACTCGGTGAGAGCTGTCGAGACCATAGCTATCTCTAGAATCTCGTCCTTCGTGAATTTATCGCCTCCTTCTAGTGGACCCACGGCGTCTTCGACCCATTGCAGCAACTCGGCCTTGCTCTTGCTGGTTTTGCGCCCTACTTCTCGAGCCAGTGACATATGGTGGTTCTTGAAGTAGTTCCGATACTTACAGAACCGATCGTTGTCGCTGGCTCGAAGTGTTTGCGCACGTCGCGTGTTTGCAGGGCAATGGATGTCGGCGACCGTAAACTCGGCACGCGCTTCTGCCGAGATCTCATTGGCCGGTACGTTTCCATTGGGCCTGGCCGAACCTGGACGGGTCTCGTTCTTCGACTGAGACGTGGGCGAAAGCCGCGAGTGTTTTGAGCCCATTGAATGAGCTTATGGACGGGGTAGAGAGAGCAACAGTTGCCGGATTTATGCTCGACGGTCGCCATTGCTGTCACTAATGTGAAAAGCTGGCCGTTATTTCACGAAAACGGTGAAATAACTACTTGAAGTCATCTCAATAATGTCTCTTGCGAATTGAAGCCATAGTACTGCGCGGTATTCTCGAAATTTATGTCTCTGGCTTCCTATAAAATTCAGATGGTACAAAACGCTCACAGCTGTTATAAAGGAATAGGTACCTGGTCGCCGTCCGGTGCACAGGAATGCATGAATCACACGGCTTTATATAGTGTAAGCATGCCTCAGCATCGGCTTGATCTTTAGGTGGTGTTGTGAGGCGTCAATAGCCAGGAGAAACTCCTATGTGCCTCGCAGAGCCCTTACATACCCAGCAGAGCGAATATCCAGTCCAATAACACTCTATATGTTACTGCACGATACTATTTATATACGGACAACCGTTTGCGCTGAAAGTTCAGAGGTGATCGAAGTGCTTGAGTTCAGATGTCGAGCGCAGCACGACACTCTGCATAAGCGTAACGTCATCACATCGCTAAAAAGCGGTTGGAAATGGCACTCCCTTAGCACACGAATTGATGTCGCAGTGCGTACGTCAGCAGTGGCATGGACAAGATTCGCTGCACATGACTATTGCAGGCTTGGTCATTTCCGCATGGGCGAGATTAAGTAAAGTCCTCCTCCTGGTACAAAGATTGGGCAATAAGACGTCTGCTGCTTGCAACAGATACTCCGAATCTGAGTATAGTTCCAAAAGCTTAGTACAGCATTAGAGCCAAATTTAGACATAGAGGTCCACTAAACTAGGACTGCACAAGGTAGTTAAATAGAGCTCAACACATATCCAAATAGGGCTCGAGTACACATAATTAAAGCTCGATACTTATTCGAATGGAGCAGATGATGGGCTCAAATAAAACACTTCGTGAATTTATACACCCTTCTTGTCACACGACTGCACGATGAGATCAAATCTTGAATAAAATCTTCCATTTTCTCAGTGGCTGGTACAAGTCGCAGCCGTTTAGGATCTCTCTATCCTCAGCAGCCAGCAGCGCACTCGAAGAGCTCCATTCCCTCACACAACCAGTAAGTCAGCGAAGCCCGAAAGTTAAACAATGGTCCTGGGCATCGTCTCTGCTGGCATAGGCGCGATAAAGACGCTCTTGAGCTTCTACGGCTCCCTGCTGCACTACTGGGTGCGCCGTGGTAGCTACGCTGACTGCCCCTTCTTCTCCGATGACTTGCACGCCAAGACTTATGTGTACTCGATTGCACTGCTGAACCCTTTGTGGAGTCAGCCGCACTACCGCCACTCGAGCTTCTACAAGGACTTGGTCACGAACCTGCGCAACGTCGCGATACCGGGCACTGGCGTTCCTCTCTCGATACTGAGCTACTCGCGTCTCATTCTCTTCCCCTTTTTGCTCTTTGTGTACCCATGGCTCTGTGCCATTGGTGCATTCTTTGAGCTTCCTAAAGAGTACTCGAACAAACAGGGGAACATCATTGAGCGGTTCTTGCGCACGTTTACGCAGATCTTCGTCTGTCCTCAGAACTGGTTCGCCTTCTGGCGCGTGAACTGCCATGTGGTGAGTCTCCATAGCCTCAAGACACAGTCGCCAGGTTACCGTATGGAAAACAAATGGGACTTCCTTGTCGAGGCGGAGAAGAACGAGATTGCTGTGACCCCGTACCTCAAATCGCCCAGTTCGCTCGTCATTAAGGATCGCAATGAGGAGGGGGGTATGGGTATCTTCATGTTCAAGAATGCTGTCAATGGAGGAGACTATATCATCCAAGAGAAGCTGGACAACTCTCCATTCCTGAAAAAGCTGCTGCCGGACGTATCGCCTCTGTCGACTTTCCGCATCATCACCGCGTCACGTCACGGCCTGGGAGAGGCGGAGGCGCTGAAGGACGGCGGCAATGGCGTCAAGTCGCTCAGCTGCGTGTTTCGCGCTGGTCTAGCGGGTGCTGCCACGGACCACAAGTCCATCATGTTCGACGTCGACATGGAGTCGGGCAAGATCTTGAAGGGCTCCACCACCACGCACTGGTACCGTGTAGGGCCTCACCACATGTTCCGTGGCAACCTCAGTGTGGGGCACGACATCACGAGCCACCCGGACACGGGCGTTCCGATCACGGGCAACGTGATTGAGGAGATCAAGGAGATGAAGCAGCTGGCAGAGGAAGCGCATTACAAGCTGATGAAAGACGTGCCGCTCTGTGGCTGGGACGTGGCCATCACGGACTTGGGGGTGCTGCTACTGGAGGTTAACATCTCGTGCAACTTTTTCCGCGGCACCTTCGACCAGCCGTGGTACTTCCAGTTTCTGGACGACTACTTCCGTCACCTTGAGAAGTTGCCTACCACTGTGGAGAAGAAGACCGAGTAGATGTGCGTTACGCTTGCCAAGCAGCGTATTGACTGAGCTCAGGTTGTGCATTTATCGCTTCGTGTTAGTTTTTGCATCAGTGCTGCTGTCGAGTTGGTTCTAGTGGAAAAGGGGTACATCTTCCAAATGTAGCTCGTGTTCAAACCCGATGTGTTAAAACAGTAGTATTTCGAGGGTACATCCGATCAATGTTTTGTCGAGCACAGGTTACTCAATAGTAGTACCCGCAGGTTACGCCGTTGCGCGTTTCGCAGTAACGTCCACGGTGTTTTTAATCTCACCAATCATGCGTCGTACTTGGTACACGTCGACTTTTTCTCCTAACCTCGGAAGGCCACATGAAGGCCGATGATGCCTCCAGTCTTTAACCTCCTGTGGTAACCCACCTGTCCGACTATCAAATTCACTTCCAAGGATGGTCAACGCCACTTGTCTGTCGAACGATGTCGTCCATGAGCTTCTCTCCTATCTCTCAATGGACGATATGCTCACCCTCGAGCGCGTAAGTGGTTCGTGGAGACGGACGCTGGCAACTGCGAGCTTCTGGACTCAAGTGTATCTTGACCACTCAACACCAAGGAGTCAGTGCGCGTCCACGCTCGTCAATCTATTGGCGAGACGTCACGGGCCACAGGTGAAAAGACTGACGCTCGTTGGGTGCGACATCCAGGAAGGATTGTTATCGCCCTGGGCCCCGCAGTTTTCCAGTCTGACGCACTTGACGGTCTCTGGCTGTCAATCGATTTCGGACCGTGATTTTGTGGCTATTATCCAGGCCTCACGCAACCAGTTGCTTGTAGTGCGCGCTGTCAAGTGTCTTAGGTTAACGGACGCTGCTTTACAAGCCATGGGTGATTATCACCCGCAATCACTGGACCGGATCAACTTTAACTATTGCCGACAAATATCAGGAGATGGAGTCCAGACTCTCGCTCGAAAGTGCACCAACCTGCGTGTGATCAAGATCAAGAGCTCACCTGCAGCAACTTCCTCTGCAGTCGCCTGCATTGCCACCCATTGCCTCAAGCTGGAAACGCTGCTGGTTGGTGGAGGGAGAAAACTTACTGATGAGTGTCTAGTGGCTCTTGGAGACCATTGTCCGCGGTTGACATCGTTGGATGTTTCGAGAAGTAACCCGTTCGGATGTGGTCGAGGGGGTATCACGGACAACGCTCTAGCGTACCTAGTTACACGGTGTCCACAGTTGAAACACTTGAAACTGTGCGGTCAGGGTCGTCTGACGCTCTCGGTGCTTCGGTCACTTGCCACTTCGAGCCCGAAACTTGAAACTCTGGATATCGGTGGATGTTACAGCATGATCTCGCAGCCTCTTGCATTAGGTGCTGAGCTCAAGAGCATGCGCAGACTTCACGATTTCAGCGTCATGTTCTCACGAAGTGTATTGAGAGACCAAATTGATGTCATCGCGTCTCAGTGCCCGCAGCTGAGAGAGCTACATGTTGATGGAGGCAAAGTCGTCGCAGC
Source organism: Hyaloperonospora arabidopsidis Emoy2 (assembly GCA_000173235.2). Lineage (NCBI taxonomy): Eukaryota > Oomycota > Peronosporomycetes > Peronosporales > Peronosporaceae > Hyaloperonospora > Hyaloperonospora arabidopsidis. Next base: position 110,919 of record JH598357.1, read on the forward strand.
GCGTGCTTGACTTGTGCATGCATGAATTGTGGATGTAGTTTACATATAAATGAATCAAACACGAAGTAGTTATTATCCTTCGTATTATCCTGTGGTGTACCTTTGCATCACTCGACAACATACTCGGTCTTGAAGAAATCTTCTATCGCATGAGCTGCCGATGTGCTCAGCACAGTCATATCTAGTAGTTTCTCCGCCCCAGCTAGTGAGATTGACGCGATATTGCCTGCTCGAAAACTGGTGTAAGCAATATACTCACGTACTTCGCAGATCACGTCCACGCACCAAAAAGGTCGAGGAGCATGTCACACTCGTCCACAGAAAGAAAGGGAAAATTTGTTTGCAATATACCCATTGCATGTTGACGAGTGAGCAGTTCTTCGTTCATCTATAATGTCATTGCGTACACATGTCAGCGTACTGATGCGGCACGGATGTCCCAACCATCAAGCAGTTTTTTCGGGTTTGACAACGTACGCGCTGGTTGAGCAAGTCAGCCTTCTTGAAGATTTGAAAAGCAAGTTTCTCGTGAACAGACACCTACTTTGTGTTAAACCGAGCGCGTCAAAGGATGACAAGTCATGTGAGATTATAGCAAGAGCAGGACAAACCATGAGCTTGACAGCACCACGAATACTGAATGCTATGTATGATCGGAAAATTTGCAGAAGCGGCGTTAGTCCAGTTGTAACTCATGGCGGTAACATGCCGTACCCGAAAACATCTTGATTTTCAATGAGCTTCTCATGGCAAGTAGCTGCAGTCTCGAATACTGCGGGATCGGAAGAACGGCGATCGCGAACGCGTTTTTGAACGCTTGCTGCGCCTTCAACAGTCTGTACAAACGTGTTGCACCATCAAATCACTCAGTGAAACCAATGCCTCTTTCACTCGACAGACATGTGTATCAATTGCTCTTTCCTGTCAACTGTGCTCTCGATTGAGAACCCAGGCACCTCTCTGTGTAACAGCTGAACAACCACACGTTAGTGTATCGCATGAATCAGCAGGTATAGCTTTTAATAAACTTGAAGTTTGTATCATCACCATGAAAGCCACAGGAGGGAACTCGCCCTGTCGCTGCGAAATCATCACGTCTAAAGAGCTCTGCGTCAGTCACTGGAACATATGACAGTAGAAAATGTCGACGTACCGGCAAGACATCCTTTGGCCTCTATCATGTGGCAAACCAAGACAATTGACAGTTAGTAGGAAGAGGTTACCCACACGATGGTTAGTATCGACCAGTAGTCAGTCACTTGCCTCTTGGTTGGAAGCCGTAAACGCCTTCGAGCTCTTGAGCCACTACACACGTCAGCAGAACAAGGAGAGGAAGATGGAGATGCTACACACAGACTGAATCATCTCACCTTCATTGTTCACCGTGTGCGGGTTGTAGAGCACCAGTTGCCCTCGAGCGCCTCGACATCGCGTGATCGTTCGGCTCGCCATCACCACTTCAACTTTGGGACCATCACTCTCTGCCACACCACTCTTACCTCAAAAACCAACATGAAAAGCTTCTGGCACGAGCTCGCGCGGCCGCTGTATTGTGTGGCGCCCATGGCAAACGTGACGGACGCGGCGTTTCGTCGCCTCATTAGCGACATCGCCAAGCCGTCAGTTATGTGGACGGAGTTCGTGAGCTGTGAGGCGCTGACTCACGACTCGGACTCGCGCCGCCGCATGATGACGACGCTCCAGTACGCCGAGCAAGAGCGGCCGGTGGTCGCGCAGCTCTTTGGCTCGAAACCCGAGCAGTTCTATGAGGTGCCTAAATCATTATCTTGTAATCTGATGACTGCACATGTCTCACCTACTCTCTATCTCTCTCTCTTGTCGCTTGTCGTTGGTATTTCCTTGTTGCTGCCAGTCCGCCATGATTGTACGTGACTTGGGCTTTGACGGCATTGACATCAACATGGGCTGTCCAGAGCCGACTGTAACGAATCAAGGGAGCGGTGCCGCCTTGATCTTGCAGCCACAGTTGGCAAGCCAGATCGTGGCTGCATGTAAACGGGGGGCGGGGGCGCTGCCCGTTTCTGTCAAGACGCGCATTGGGTTCCACGATATTGATTACAAAGACTGGGTGCTGCGGCTCTTGGCTACTGAGCTGGAAGTGCTCACTATTCACGGACGAACGCGTGATGAGATGTCCAAAGTCCCGACACACTGGGACGTCATTGGGGAAGTGGTTACGCTGGCGAAATCGACTGGGTCTTCTGCACTTATACTTGGCAACGGCGACGTTGCGAGTCTTGTGGATGCACGGCAGAAAGTCAATGATTACGGAGTTGACGGTGTCATGCTCGGTCGTGCTTTGTTTGGCAACCCGTGGCTGTTTCAGGGTCACCCAGATACATCGCATGTATCAGTAAAAGAGAAGCTGGAGGTGATCCTGCGCCACACACAGCTTTTCCAAGAACTCTTGGCTGAACCTGGCCTCGTGGGGTTTCCGCGCATGAAAAAGTTTTACGGTTCGTACTTGAAAGGAGTGCCTAATGCGCGCCAGTTACGCGATCGTATGGCTCGCACTCGATATGCTCAAGACGTGTATGATATCATCGACGAAGCTCTCGAGCACCTGGTGATGGAGGAGCAACAAGTACAATGAAGAATGTAATAATTGAGCTTTCTCGATCCTTGTCTGCTCAAACTAGCAGCAGTCTAATGCTTGTTCCTCGTCCACCTGAGGGCATGCTTGAACAACAAGCTCATCCTCAACACGCGCATCCAGCACCTCGTCAGGCAAAACCTTCACGGCATTTTCGATCATATCCCGCAGTTCTGCGCGTGGACCCTTTCTCGCCCATTGAGCTGAGATGCTACGTTTGAACGCCTTTCCACCGATCTCGCCGCTGCAGTAACAAAAGCCATATCAAGCGCATATTTTACTGCAAGGAATAAATGAGAGAAACGTACTTGAAGAGCGCCAACAGCGGCTTCAGTAACGCAGATGTGGCCATTGTGTAAGGGGACTCGCTCAGCGGTTTCGTGGATCCCCATTTCGATTGCAGATCCTCGGCATATGTGAGATACCGCTCAATGATTTCCCGCCGTGACAGATTCGGGTTGCGTTCAGCGCTAAAGATCAACCGGTCTGCGTCGCGGAAGTTCCATGGCGTGTTATACGCTGCTCTTCCGATCATAACACCATCCACGTTTGTAGTGTCCAGAAGTTCCCGAGCGTGCTGGATGCTCTGTACACCGCCATTAAGCGTGAAAAGCAACTCGGGAAAGTCTTGCTTGAGCTGGTAGACGACCTCGTAGCGAAGCGGAGGAATGGTGCGATTATCCTTCGTGCTCAACCCTTTCAGGAAACACTTGCGCGCATGTACTATAAAGTGTCGTACACCAGCTCTGGCGACAGAGGCTATGTAGTGATGTAACTCCTCGTAGCTGTCGCAGTCATCAACGCCGATGCGGCACTTGACCGTCATCTCTCCTGGCGTTTGATCTGGATTGGCCTCTGCTGCCAATGCGATACTGTGCCGCATACCGGCACAAATCTCCCGCACTCGATCTGGCTCCATCATCAGGCGTGCTCCAAAGCAGCGGCTCGAAACCAGTGCACTAGGGCATCCAGTGTTCAGATTGATCTCACAGAAGCCGCCGTACGACTGGCACAGATGTGCCGCAGCTGGAAACACATGGCAGTCACGAGGGTCGCAATGTCAGCGAATGCAGTGGGTGCAGCGATGCAGACTAAAACGGGAACAAGGTCGTACCACTGAGATGTTCGACACTGTTGCCGCCTAGCTGCAGTGCTAGCGGAGCTTCGATGGGATCATGGCCTAAGAAGTAATCGAGGTTCTTTTTCTGATGCAGCAACTGTCAAGAGGTAAACAGGTACGCTGTCATTACCCGCTCCAGTCTATCTGATACCACAAATTGGGGTCTTGTAACGCTCAACGCACGGTTTGGTCCACTATCATTTCGGTGTACAGCAGCGTCTCTTTCGTGATCATGCGCATCATGAAGCGATAATGGCGGTCCGTCCAGTCCATCTGAGTGGTAGGTAGTATGTCAGTAGAGTCTTCGTCTTGTTATATTGTGTTTATAGTAGAAGTGAGATAGTACCATGGGTGCAACAGATAAGCGGGCAACAGACGGGAGTGCAGTCATGGTTCTCCTTAACATGCTCTAGCGCCAATAACCGAGTATGATGGTACAAAGGACGGTCGCTGCAACGTCGCCGCGAATATTAAATTCTGAGGTCAAGTGTCCTTCATATTAATTTACGAAGAACCACATCAGTTGGTGTAGACGATAATACACCGATACACCTGATTGCGACAATGCTGACGTTTGGCGTCGCGAGAAAACGACCAGAAGAGTGCAGGACGTACATGTGGGTTATCGCTGTTGCGAAACGATGTGGGAGAATCCAGTGAAGACATCGTTATGGAGTTGACACGTTCACAAGTGTTGAAGTGATCGCTGCCTCGTCAGTTATGCCGACATAACGAAATGCACGTTTACGCTGCTGCATCACAACTATAATGATGCGGCCACATGAATTGCAAGCATTTCTATACCCGCCTTAATAGTCGGTAGATCGACAAGAATTATTTTTAGAGCTTAAATTGGTAGCGGGTATCATCCGCTATGATAACAATCTTTGATCTTCATCGAATACGGCCAAACGAGACGGGAGGCAGATCCAGTTTGGAAGTTCTTCATTTTCCTATTGTGTAGCCGACTCGAATTCGACAACCCATGTTTGACTCACGATGAAGACTGAGAACACGATTAACATCGATCAAGTGAAGAGTTTGTCGTAACCTTTACCAGTCAATTATTGGAGGTAAATGTAACGGTGATCCCGTGTCATTGTTCTGAACCCTAAACTGATTATGAATGAAGAACGTCTAATTGGCAGAGGTCATCGTGCGCTATGGTTAAGGTATCATCGACTGACTGTATTGTCATCGTATCTTTTTATTATTATCAATCAAACGAGAAAATGAAAAACGGGGCATGCCAACCTTATTCCTTTCATCCAACATCATGCCGTGGCGAAATGCACTGCACTGCACTGAATACCATTTAAAGCCAGAGTGAGGCTTAAGGTCGCAAGCAACGTTTAGGCGGGGATCACTCATGTATGTGAGTTGCCTAAGTAAATTGTGGTGTACTAGAGCAAAAAAAGTGCTAATGGTAACGCGCAGAAAAGGAAACATCGTGATGAAATTAGCAAAGTGTGAAATTTACGGCACAATATTGTAGTCTACCACGAAGGAGTACGATACTGGCAATCGCGTTACAAGTAGGGGATGACATCCTCGTTGATTGATGATGCGCACGCCATCATGACAGAAGAAGGAACAGACATTCAAACTATAACGTGATACGGTGACTACTTCGAATATAAAATGCTGAAACCGTTCAAAAGAGATTCTAGTGATATCGCTTGTAGACAAAGAACTCATTTCCTGAAGCTATCTATGAGCTGGATGTATTAATGATGCAATTTCGATGCAGCCAAGCAATATGCAACCAAACATAGATGGCTTAGTGATCGTAAAGCATGATATCAACTTGATCATACTCTCGTCGGTGTCACTACACAAGCAACTACTACAAAACGTCCTCAGAGGGTTCTTATTCGTGAGCTCATAAGTCGTGACCGTTGGTTTGCACTTCACCCTTACTTTTGAACAACGACATCTGTGAGTGTGGTGGAGTGGCGATCGCTCATTTTATGAGGCGATCCCGACTCTCCACTGGTTCCCAGACGACCGACTATCGGAAGGGGTACTCCGATTCGCATTTCTCGATTCGTTGATTGTACTACCCCTTAGTTTCTTGGTACCTGCTAAATCAAACATACACC
>JH598357.1:138105-149939 GCA_000173235.2 Hyaloperonospora arabidopsidis Emoy2
GCAACGTCTCGACGATATTCATCGAGTCGAGAATATCATCAGTCACCGACTGTTGGGAGAGAAATGGAAGAAACAGCGTGATCGTGTGAGCACTAGTCAAGGATCGAGCCGCCACAGAAAGAGAAGCACGAGATGTCCGGCGCCACGACGGACGCAGTGATGTGGGCGGCAACATGATATAAAGCGAGAATCAAGAGGGGACGATCGCTTACTCGGTAGAAGCGATCGCCGTGACGACCGAGGAGTGAACCAGTGTAATGATCACCAACACCGATCTGGGTGGAACGACAGTCGAGACAACGACTATAGTCGTCTAGTCACCCTTGCGACAGCATAGGCAGAAGATATGCGGACAGCACTCGACGAGCGTAGAGCACATCGAGAAACTAACTTGTATGACTCGGCGAGCGACGAAAGCGCTCACGATCAGGCGAGGGACTTCAGCTACGACTCTGACTCGGACTGGATGGAAGCAGGTGCAGAAGTGAGTCATATCCGGCAGTCGAGTAATCGCCAAGTGCAATCACGCACTTGTACACCATCGATAAATCGATCGAACAGGTCTGTCGACCGAAGAGAGGGATCATATCGCAGGGAAAGCACTGATTCGTCGCACGAACGTCGCATGTATGGACCTTGCGGAGCATGCGGAGCCACGGGGCACGACGCTCACTCCTTGAGACGGCGATGCAAGTTCTGCAAACAGGTTCATGAGGTTGGCCGGTGTGAGTTGTTTGCGCGATTTGATAAAGTCACCAAGTTGTCAAAACCACGGTGGAAACGTCGTTAGTTCCTGAAGACCTCCACAACATTTACTCGTCGATACATTTACACTATCAGGCTAGCCGACTTTGACTGGGTAGGATAACAACGGGCTGCCATAGTCTGTTGAACTAGCAGTGGAAGCGAACTACGTGTTTGCCTTCGTTGGAGATTTGAAACGGCACGACGATCGGGAGGATCAAGGAAAGGAGATGAAACAGAATGAGTGAGACGATGGTGACTACAGAAAGATCGCGCGGAGGGACGCGAACATACGACCGGGATCAACAATGCGGACGACGAGACAGATACGGCTCCTACCAGGCGAACGACTTGGATAGTGATGTCGAGGAAGTTCAATCGCCGAGTTCGGATGCGGGAGCTGGTCATGGGCGCTATCAGCGAATAACGGACTAAACTTTTGCTCGATACTAGAGCTAATATTTGAGCAATCAGCGAGGCGTTCGCCAGAAGACTGCGACTGCAACGACTTACAAGCAACGACAAACAAACTGATGTCCAATGTATTGGAAAGTCGAATATCGTCACCACGTCACGAGCGACAGTAAAAATTACCCTAGGATGGGAAGTTGTCTACGAGTTTAAAGTATGGATTATGCACCACCATGCGGGGTGGATCTGATCCTCGGAACAGACTTCATGATACCAGCCGGGATTCCGCTAGATCTGTTTAACGCGACGGCGAAGTTACCAGATGATATTGCGGTGCGGTTGCTCAGGTCGGCGAGAGAGGTCGACGGGCCAACGCACAGGGACGAAGTCATCGGAGGACCAACTGAATTGCTGGACATTGAGAGTCGCCTGTTTGAAGAGTTCCGGCTCCAAAGGAAACAGCCCGGATCGTCAACCCACGAGCTTTGGATTCGCCGACTTCCGAAGTTGGTACCAACGATAGTGTACAACAGAAAGGACCATGCGACGAAGGTGCGCATGACGAATGTCTCTTCGGAGTAGCGCATTTCCCAATCCGCTTTTGGTTGCCACATGAATCGTTATCACGTGACGAAGGTTACGTCAGAATAGGAACGTCGAAATATCGCGATTGGCAAGTGCTGGAGTACGAGCATGTTATGGACAAACAGTTGTTCAGGAAAGAACAGCTATTATATGCGGAATGGTTGAGTCAGCAACCTCCGGCAGTCGAGAGCCGAGCCTACATACAACCTACGGATCTTCTCCGACGGACTAGTCCTGTCCGTGGGTACCCAACAAGATTGCTAGATGACAACATCGACGAGCAACCAGGGCATAACAAGTGCCGGATTACGACGAGAGCAGGTCAAGTACACAAGTTGAGCAACAATTGGGGGGTAGATGGTGACACAGACAGCACTCGACAGCCCGTGGCAACAACTCCTATGCGCAGGTTGTGCTTGGTGGTAGACAATAAGGGAGACGACGATGATAATGAGACGGGCCCGACTGTTCAACTCGACGAGATAAGTGTTAGCGAAAAATTAGAGGATGCCGGAACGAGTCCGAGCACCCGACTCGACGAGGTGAGACAATCGAGTGGGGCGTCGATCGGCATGGACCGTACATGGTTGGATGATTTGGACCGTCGATTTTTCTGCGCACTGAAGACGACCGACGGAAGGAGTCGTGACGATACGTTGGAAGTATCTCCCATTGGCTCAGTCTAATTCGAGTACGTAGCCGGCGATATCTGTTTATAAACTACTCACAAAAACTCGCGCTCCTCCCGGAATTTACGGAGCTGACGCCGAACAAGCTGGATTACACAGGAGAGAACGTGATTTGCCCAGCGCATACGGAAGTCCAACGTGCTCAGTTAGTCAGCCTATTACAAAAGCATGCAGGGATCATTATCTTAAGCGGAAACTCTCTACCACCACCCGCGTACGGAGTCGTTTGTGATATCGATATTCAAGGTCATGAACCTATCAAACAACGACATTTTTATCCAAGTTGTACAAAATTCTAAAGGGATGTTTGAAGGCGAGACTGATATTGTTTTCGCGAATCCCGTGAGCGTCTACTATCGTTATTGTCCCTAAAAAGAACGGCGTCGATATCCGACTGTGTATCGACTATAAGTTAGTCAGCCTTGTCACTGCAGGAATGGAATACGCGAGGCCTCTAGTAGTGATGACCTGTTAACTGAACTTAAAGGCTACCGGTAGTTCTATTTACTGGATGCTGCTAGCGGGATCTGGGCCGTGGTGATGACATAACGGGCTTGCCACGTATCTGCATTTGTGTGTGCGTTGGGGCATTTCGAGTGGCTTCGTATGCCATTCGGGCTCAAAAATGCTCCGATGATCTACCAGCATCTCATTGACAACACGTTATGGGGATAAGTTTAACCAAAAGCGGGATGGCATGCCTTCTCTGTTAAGATGAAAGCTGCTGAGGATGAGGCAGCAGGGATGCGTACGGGTGAAAATACAGGAATCGACGAGTCAAGCAACGATACCGTCGCGATGACCAAGCTCGATGCCGATTATCGAGCTCTCGACGAGGTTGACCCTTTGCAAAGCTTGGTCAATGATCCTTCAAGCAACATGTTCGTCACCGCAGAGCCAGACGAGATATCAGTCACACCGCTGTTCTGTCGCAGGTCGTTCGTAAACGACACTTGCTTTGGAGGCAAGCATTTAAAATGTGTCTTGCGACGCTCGACCGATTGTTGATACGGTTAGCGGAGTGTCGCATCAGCATTAGCGTTACCAAAGCATCTTCGTGCAACCCCAGGTTGATCTTTTGTCTCACAAAGTGACCACGCATGGTATCACAGCAGATCCAACCAAGCTGGAAAAGATCGCCGAGTGGTCGTTTTTGACATTCAAAAAGGGCATGCAAGCATTTCTTGGAGCTATCAACTATTACATCCGATTTATCCAGAATATAGCTATCTATGGAGCTGTGCTGTAACAGTTCAAGGAGGAAGATTTCGGGCACGAAGCGAATTTGACAGCTGCGCGTGCATCCTTCGACCTGTTACAACAACAGATATCACGAGCGCCAATTTTACGCCATTTTGACTCGGTGAGTGACACTCACGTGATGTTTTTTGCTAATGACTGGACGTTATGTAGTACCCTAATGCGAATGCATGACGGCAAGCTGCATCCAGCCCGATTCTGTGGTCGAGGTTTGAAGGAAATCGAAGTTAACTACCACTCGCTGGTCTAGAAGTGCTAGCGTTACTGCAGTAGCTCAAGATAACGCACATGCTCCTCGCTGGAAAGACCGTACACGTCTACATTTGCTTCTCGACGATGGAATGGTTGTTTACGTACAAATCTTTGTATGGGCGCGCAGTCAGCTTTGCAGTACTGCTATCCCCGTATCATTTAAAGATCAGAAGGGTATGTGAGCAAAACGTCGACTTTGCTCAACTACTGCAGGCATCAATCACACCGGCCGTCGGTCCAGCACGTCTTTCCACCCTCCAAACACTCGGCGAGTGTGCGGTTAGATCTGGAACTGCTGTACGCGCGAGTACCTCCAGAATTTGTCGGATTTATGCTATTATTTGACGGGTCGGCTTAGATGGAGAAGAATGGCGGTTATGGTAGTTGTTGGCGGATACTGTTGAAGTTACCTGAATGGAAAATTGTGATCGCTGCGAGCGCTTACCAGTAGGCGACTATAGTCAATCTGGCAGAGTACCCCGGAATGAATCGAGGCACCCAATCAGCATAAGACCACAACGTGACAGAACTGATCATTGTCGGCTACTCCAGGCTCGCGAACCAGCAATCCATGGGGGTGATCGCATGCAAGAAGGATTTGTTACAGGTGAAACTAGCGGATCACAAGAAATTGATTGAATGAATTAAATCCTTCCGTTATTTGCATGTATGCGCTTTTATAACGTTGCGGTCGATACGCTGGCTGCTGAAGCACTAGAAACCAAGGCGGTATAGACAATAGATGTTCAAGCCCGAATAAGGGAACCGCAAGCGTTGAAACGCATACAAGACCAGCTGCCCGTCGGTTCTACGTCAGCGAACGAAAGGAGTGAAACGCCGGCCATAACAGCTACAATACGGAGCGCATCTCGACGAGTCCAATTCGCGGACCCTCCATCTCTGGGACGGAGTCACGTTCTAAGTAACATGGGGGATAGGCAGGGTAGGAGCGAACAAGCACCGGAGTTGTTTAGAGTGACAGGAAGAAGCGACGAATTCGAAACATTCACTCGACGATCCGAGACTCGGCGAGTAACGGAGAAACCGACGAAAGCGCCAAAATGTCGAGGGACGCCAACGATAGAAGACATAGATCCACTGGTAGTACAAGCTCAGCGAATGGAAAGGATCTCGATTGCCTAAAATGATGAAGTGAAGTGAGCGAGATTCAAGAAATTCCTCAGAGGAGGGTTCAACAAGCTTACCCATGGACAAGCCAGTGACGCAGGTAAAATCGCACCCGTTACGTACTGAGCGAGGATGGTATACTATACTACCTGGGAAGACGTCGAGAGTTTAAAGGGTCAACTCATGAAGATATAAAGCTGCGACTAGTGGTTCCTAGTGCCTTGATTGGCGAGATACTGCTGAATTGTCATGACTCGATGAAGGCGGACATCAAGGGACCGTGCAAATCTACCATCGAGTAAAAACCGACTACTACCGGAAGGGGCCGTACGCCGATGTGGCGAAAACGTACAGGGTTAAGAAGACTTCAGCACCAGTAAAAGCAAGCCCCACTTGAAAGAATACTCGCCAGGCAACGTGGTGTCCGACCGGCCATTCCAAGTGGTATCAATGGACTTTTTCATTCCGTTACCTATGACCCGACACAGAAACACGGCGTTGTTGCTGTTTTGAGATCACTTCACGGAGTTCGTATCAGCCAAAGCTATGAGTGCCACAGGGGCACTAGAGGTCGCGAAGGCATTCGAAAAAGAACATTTTTCGTCGCTTTGGCGTCTAGTCTCATTCGTCATATTAGAGACCCGAGGTTCATGAGCGAAGCTTTCCAAAATTTCGCCGAGATGATGGGATTTAAATCAAGGGCTATACTGAGCTACCGACACAAGAAAATTGTCAACAAAAAAGTCACGTGAAGACAATGATACAGACCGTGCGTGTGTATGTCGAGGATCTGCTGCAAGCTGATTGAGATGATATCGCCGAGAAGCTGGTCCATGCCATCAACAACTCCAGAGACTCGACGAGAGACGAGACTCCGTTCGATCCGGTACATGGCTGGGATGCTCACTCCACACCGAGTGCTATGACTGAGTCAATTCGACGGCCTCCAATAAGCTCAGACAAGGAAATTAACTCAAAGAATCCAGTCACGTGGCGCCGCGAGTCAAACAGACAACGGGAGATTGCGCTCAAACTTGCAAACACCTACCAAGTGGACGCAAAAGATCGACGAGCAAAAGAGCACAACGAACGACTCAGCCCAGCCGAACGACGAAGGTTTCCAAGAACGACCGGCCTGACCACTACGGGGACAGATCGACAGGATGAAGAAGCCGATACACCGAACGAGACTGGATTTGGGGAAGAAGATCACGTGAGGTTCTTTATGGAGAAGGTGAAGCCAGGATTAAAAAAGAACTTAGCTCACCGATTACATGGCCCTTTCCGGTTCAAGAAACTGGAAGACTTTGCCTACTAGTTTGAGCTGCCAGACCAGAGTGGGTACAGGTTTCACCCAGTTGTACACATATCGCGCCTGAATAGGGTCAACGACACGAGCGAGCGAGCGACAACGAGGCTAGTTGCAGGTTTGGAGGATTCAAGTCGCTTCGACTTCGATGAGGAACTCTTTCCAGAGGACAGCTGGGTCCCGGATGTAGAGAGCGGACGATACGAAGTCGAAGCGATTCTGGATGACGACCTACCACTCTCGACGAGTATTAACAGGACACAGCGGCAGTTCCTGGTGAAGTGGAAGGGATACAAATCACCAACGTGGGAGCCGTTGTCGCCTATTGTGTAGGATTGTTGTTTGATTACCAACAGCAGAAGAAGCGTGATAACCGGTTGAAGATGGTGCAAGTAGAGGACGAGTGTTAACGCATTCTACGACACGAAAACACGCGATCATCAACACTGAGATGACCAGCAGGTGGAGATAGAAAGAATATTACAAACAAAGGCTCGTGTGCATCGACAAAATGGCAGTCATACTCCAAAGTGACTACTCGGCGAGTCGACTAGGTACATGACGATCTAACAAAAGGTGCTCAGATGTCAGCGACAGCACCTGCAGGTCCTCCAGACAACGGACCCGAGCACTGAAAAGGCTGGGACGAGAAGGTCTTTATATCATGACGAATCTCCGGAAGAGGAGCGGACGGGTCCACATCTCCGATGAGACGGAGCACCACCTCGCTCTCGGCGGTTCCCGCAAGCACGAAGACAGGAAACTAAGGATGGCGGGAACGGAAGCAAATGTTGTAGGGATGTTCTACCAGCCGATTCAACCACCATACCCGCCATGGCTCAGCTATGTCCAATGCGCTAAGTTCATCAAACCAGTCATGGCTGGTAGGCATCCAGGCGTGACTTACAAGCGGATAATGCGGCGCAGCTGGATCGAAAATAAAGCTCAGGGACGAGAACAGGGGAAGATTCACTCGGTAATTTCGTGGTCACCGCCTCGCGAAGAGTCTTGTCTAGAGTCTTCACTAACAGTCGGAGGAAGTCGCTCCGGCGCTTACGAGCAAGGGATTACTCGGACTATACGGCAAAAAGGGTACGCACCTCAGCTGTCGATCGCGCTGGGTCAAAGCTCGGATGCAAGCACATCAAGATGCTTGAATAGCTCTGTGGAAGCCAATGGCTTTGCTTCCACAGAGCAACGTAAATCTTGGAATGAGTGTCGGCCGATTCGCTTCGGTCAGAATCACGACCGGTCCAACGATATCGAATTCAAACGTCGCAGATCGCGTCGAGCAGACCGCTTGGAGGAGTAGCCGCTTGGTTGACAGCAAACGAACTCACGCGTCATCCTTAGCCGCCTTTGCCACGAACAATGGAAACGTGAGGAGCAAGGCGAGTGTCCGCTGGCACTGGTGAGACGGATTGTATACGTCCATCCATGCACGAAGGGCAGACACCGAGACGGGAGTTACAACGACCACTGACCTATCACGTAGATGTTGCGTCCGAAAGGACGAATGAACATAAGTCATCTTGTACCAACAGCGTGCCGAGCCCAAGTGAAAGAACGTCACGTTCAAGCTTTGTCGGGCATCGCTGGCGTCGACCGAGAGTCGCGAGACGCGGCCTTCGCAGCTCAAGTACGGAATTCCGAAAAGGGAAAACTCAGCGAGAGGGGTAAATCCAAGACCACGAATGTGAGAGCAGGCAACACAGCCGCAGAAACAGAAGCCTCACTGGCACCAGGAGTAGACACGCTGTAACGACGGGTTGGATGACTCGAAGGTGTGCCTCGTGGAGTGGTTGATTGGGACCCCGCGTGGTTCGTCTTCCTGGGACGCTTAGCCGGAGTAGAATCCGGTCGACGAGCCGACTTCTTCTTTCCCGATTACTTCGCTACAGCATCAGGAGATAAAACGGAAGTTGGCGGTGGAGTAACCGCCGGATAAAAGTTAGATACAGGGCAGACATCGATGACAATTTTGCTGACTTGCGAGATCGTTTCGCAATCACGGGACGAGATGATGTGGCGCGAGTCTGCACCGAAGTCGGTGGTCCGGAGGACGAAACTACCGGAAGTGGCAAGTGACGGCCCGCTCGACCGCGCTTATCCGTAGAACTCGTCTACCCCGCCGAACTCGACGGGGTGACAGCCGATAGTGGAGTCGAAGCCATCACGCTGCAGGCATCTGGTTCTTTAAAGTCAACCGGTAACAGTGGGGGCGACCGAGCTGATGCGGGTAGCGACGATACAGCACATGATACCACACCAGGCCTCAGAATCAGCGCTAGAACAAGAGTCGACGACGTTGGGGGAGAATGCTCGCGCACAGACAACGACGGCGAACTCGGCAAAGAGATGGGACTCGACGAGTGATTCAGTAGAGGAGGCGATGATACGCTCGGTGAAGAAACAAGACTCGAAGAGCGAGCCACTGGAGGCAGCGATGGTGCGCACGGTTATTAGACGGGACTTGACACATTAGTTGCTGGGGGCGGCGCTGACCGCATAAGTGAGCCTCGCTCGGCGAGATGCCGCTAAATGGTGACCCGACTGAGTCAATACGAAGTGAACCTGGGAATCTTCCTTCGGCTTAAGCGAAATAACATTGGTGAGCCTTTGGTAGAGGAGTCGACACAATCCTCAGTTCAGGTCGAGCTCGCGAGGGTTCAACCCGGGAGCATCGATGCCAGCGACCGCCGCGGACGCAAGGTTAGGGTCAACAGGCCACGCTATGGGGTGATGTCGAAGCATGTTTCGTTGACCAGCGATGATTTTCGTTGGTCCTTGACAGTCCGACGAGTAACAATTAAGGCTGTTCATTACCGGTGCACAAAGCAACGGCTGCATCCATCAGCTGGCGATGATACGCCGTCGCAACCCCGTGTATAGACGCTTGTTGGGCCCGAGCTTCGGCGAGACGGCAGTTCAGTTGGTCGATCTCACAGTCCCGCTCGCGGATAGCCGTATTCAAACTGGCGATCATTATACCAGCCAAAACGAGGCAGTCTTCTTGCTGAGCGGAGCCACGCGCAGCCTCCGCTTCCAATGTAAAGATCGGCTTCTTCGGATACTCTATCACCTCGGTAGTCTTCAACGCGGACGCTTGCTAAGTCGCCAATTCCACTTGAGTAGCCTTGCGATGAGCACGACATTCAACCGACTCAGCGATCGCGGCTTCCATTCGACTTCGACACGCGGCACTATTTTTCTCAGACTGCGCGAGAGCCACGCAGATTCAGGCGATCAAATCCTAACCGTCAGTCGGTTCAACGACATTACAGTTCGCAAGAGTAACCAGATCGGCCAGCGATTCCGCTTGCCTAATCTATTGACGCAGTGGAGCGTCTAAAAGTGGACGCGGCGCCCCAGGTAGTGAGGCTACGATCCTCACAAGGTCGATCTCACGCCGCTGGGTCTGCTGGTCGATTCATGCTAGCGTCCGATGAATATCAACCACCGTGGCCGGGACTGGGACATCGGGAGCTGAAGGGCGATCAGCATGAGGTGAGAACGTCGACGAATCACGACTGAAAGATAACAGTAACACCTCAGGTGAGCCGAAAGACAGAGAACGCGGGGAGGTAACCCTCAGCTGATGCAGACTGGCCGAAGTCTCTAGCCGACTAGGTGAGTTCATCGAAATGACTTCTTCAGTCGACGAATCGGCGGCAGCGAAAGGAGGGTAGGACGAGGTAGTAGCTACGTCCGAGCTAACGGAACCAGATGACACGGTCGCGTGTGACTGGGTGATGCATCGTAGCACAACAACTAGAAAAGGTCAAGATATAGTTAAAGAAGCGAGCGAGGGAAGGCCAAACACGTACCACGATACAGGCGTCGGCCAGAGAGACTTGGGAGCAAACGAAGTCACTCGAAGCATCGGGCCCAATGGGACTGGTAGACGCGTCTGACGAATGAGACTACGCGGTAAGGAATATATATATGCAGTGAGAAAACCAAAAGGAACTGAGAAGAGATAGAACGAAGTCGGCGAAGATGCTAGCGTACGTACCATGGTATTGGTGACGACGAGAATTGACAGTTCGGCAGGAGAACGCTTCGCTAAGTGAACAGATATTACAGGTCGAGACACTTTCCAGTTAGGTTCGTATCACGATCGGAGCAGTTGTGGCGTAGGAATTTTCGACTTAGTATCCATCCTGCTGGCTGATTATGAAAGTCGGAATTGTCGAGCTAAGTCTCGTTGAGTTCAAGCTCGGCGAGATAAGACTCTTCGAGATAAGACCCGTCGAGTTCAGACTCGTCGGGTTCAAATCCATCAAAGCAGCTGGAAGATCGACCGTTTAAGTCACTAGGTTATTGTATGGGAGAAGTAGGAGAATGAATCGGAGCCATCCAATAGGCTACCATTAGCAGAAAAAGAGATAATTGAATACAGAGCAAAATTGTCCAAGTCCAAGACAAGTGTACACTTTTAGGTAAGTTTCTGCGCGGGCTAGATTATGCCTGCCATCGAACCTCGAGAGGCATAGCTTGTAGAGGTTTCGACTGGAAGCGCCAAGAGATAAGTCGGCCTGGGTTGGGTAACTCGCTTCCAGCGAAGATTAGTCTCGGCACACGTCGAGCCGGTAGCCCGTCTATTGGTTTAAGTCTCGTCGAGCAACGAGCCGGTAATCCAATAGACGACACCGTTTTGAGACTCGTCGAGCAACGAGCCGGTGAACCAGTAGACGGCACTGCATTGAGACTCGTCGAGCAGCGAGCCGGTGGGCCTTTAACCAAGGACACCGTAAGTCTTCTAGTCGGGCGTACATTGCGCCCGGTGACCTTTAAACGCGTGAAAACGCCGACATCCACCCACTGGTGTGAGTCACAGGATTTGAGGAACGAAAGCTGCTGAGCTCAGGCAGGCTTCTGGAAGTGAGATTGGTTGTGGATACACAGCGAGGGCGAAAACCTCAGCTGAACCCGAAAGGGCGAGCCGCGAAGGGATTTATCCCGACGGACTAGCCCAACTGCGCCGACTTACTCGGTGATTGTTGTGTTGTTACGTTGAAACTGTGGTATTGTAGATTTAACTAGTTACTATACCACAATGATCACACACACCCCGAGTTCCATTAATGCTACCAGTACTATGTTCAAGGCTTGGTGGGGGAGCGGTGGCCGATCGTCTTGCTTATGTCACCCCTGCTACTGCTCAAAAACAGGTTAGCGCGTTCCTCACAGCGCGATTAAATGTCCTACGACATGTGCGTGACGCAATGGCTGATAGCCAAGACAAACAGAAGAAACAAGCGGATGCTAAAGGCAGAATCTGTATTGAAAGTTTTGAGGTCGGTGACCAAGTCTTACCAACCGCTAAGAACCAACCTACAAATGTAGTGTCTGCTGTGTTTAAGACGAAGCTGCTTCCTCGCTTCATAGGACCATTTGCGGTCGTGACCAAGAAGAATCTTGCGTATACGCTCAACTTACCGCGCAAATTGCGT
>JH598357.1:150745-213590 GCA_000173235.2 Hyaloperonospora arabidopsidis Emoy2
TCCTACGTCAAGGAGTACGGGGACACCCCTTATCAGTGATACCGGTACACCATGAGCTTGCTTTAAAAGCATTGCCTTGGATTGACTTGGAGTCATAACATATGGTACCAGGTATCTCTTACGCAATATCCTGCACGCTTTGACCTCTTCAAATGTAGCGGCTGCCGATGCAATGATCCACGATGCCAAAGGTTGGCCCACAATCTGTAGGAGACGTTCCTCCACACTAAGAGGGGTGAACACATAGTTATGATGACTTTTGAGTGTCGCCATGATCTGAGATCTGCGCTGAGCGCTCTCTCGTTGTTGGAGCACCTGATCTTTTGCTTATCGAGCGGATTCGTGATGATCGCTGAACCAGTGTCGGGCGTCACGTGCAGCGCAGTTAGCGCATCCGCAGCCCTACGTTCGGGAAACGGATTAGGTGCCTGCCTCGACCTGTCGTTTCGTACTGGTGTGCTGGCTTTGGATTCAACATCACTGCCACAGTCCACTTTCTCCTCCTCGATGCCGAGGAGGTCGGAAAGAGTCGTAGAATCGTTTGACGTTGCCATATCTAACGCGTGGAACAACCATGAGGTTTACTATTCACTAATAGATTCGACGAAGTAATGAATCGATTGACGTTATTTGGTAACGTCAGTCTGGTGGAAGACGATGTAACGGGTCACACGACCGTTACCGGCCAAAAAAAGGGATATACCTTGTGTATGTGATATACAGTCCCAAGTCTTATCTGTGATAATTGATGCGATTGATAACCTCCGTCATCCATTGATGACAGATTGATGTACCATACACCAATCTCTTAGGATACTAAGAGTTACCATGAGGATTAGTTTAGTTTTAGTATTAGATAGTTGTATGAGGTTTATTATCGATGAACTCAGAAATAAAATACAAGTTCCTATTTCGCCACGACTAGCGGCACACCCCATTTTTGCTACGGGCACGCCCACCTGTCTAAAACACCAACGACTAATAATAACTACAAAGTTTATTGAAGAGTCATATAAATACATACATTGAGACATTGACAATCACTAGCAGCAACTTTGTCTGTCGCCAGTTCGATCTACATCACCGTGATGTCCGACATCCCAAGTCTACCGCCGCCGGTCGCGCCAGGCTAAGGATTAAACCCCAAGGGTGCCAGGAACAAGCTTTCATCCACTGTAGGTGCCAAAATCTGATATCTACCCGGAAGTTGAAACCCAGAAGGAGGAGCAAACGCGATTAAAGCCATGAGGAACTGTGCGGACGGAATGATGAAGAGGTTCCTTGTGGCGGTCCGTCGGTTCGTACTCGAAGTGCAGATGCAAACGTGGTAGGCGCGCTTAGAGCTGAACAGTTCTTCGATATTTTGCGGTGGCCGACGCCCCCGCAAGCGCTGCGCTTTTCTGCTTTCTCCGCTCCTACTGTTGTTTCACGTCTTCAAACCCAGACGGATTTCTTTTCGTCAAGGTGCTTGGGCGTCCCTTTGTCCTCACAACTCGTGGTTCCTTGATCGGACAGGGAAACTGCTGGGATAGATCGTGAAGATCCTGAGTAGTTGCCCTCTGTTGGTGATCCGGCAACTTTTCCACGTTGTTGATTACTTGCTTCAACACAACAGGCAGGTGACCTTCTGGTATCATTACAGCTTCAGGGCGAAGAGGATACGCACCCGGCAATGGTAGAGTTGATGAGACTCAATCACGACGTGTTAGTATTGGATTCTACATACGAGAACAACAAGTACCGTCATTCTCTAATGCACTTCGTCGTTTCCACCGCATTGCACACTACGTTCTCCGCGGCGCCTTCGTCTTTATGAAGAACGAGAATGAAGAGTCGTACAGGACTGCTGTTGTGCTCCAGTACAAGCTCTTCCACAACAATTATCTTCCAAAAGTCTTTGCCGTTGATCGAGAGCTTGCCCTGATCTCGGCGTTGCAATATCAGTTTCCTGAGGCTTCGATTCTGTTGTGTGTGTGGCATATTGAGAAGAACGTCGCCAAGAATTGCAAGGGCATTCTTGGCAGCGATCATGAATAGTTCATGAAAGATTGGGCAGCGGTAAGAAGTTCTTATTTTTTTGCAGCTTGGACAAAATCAATGAGCCATCTAGCTGATATTTGTCCCCTTTCAGATCGTGCATGCAGGGACAGAAGATCTTTTTATGGAACTCTGGTCCAGTTTCCAGACGTGATACAAAACGTACCACGAAGCGCTTAATTACCTAGACGACTCGTGGGTCTCTCCCCACAAGGAAAAGTTTGTTGCGGCATGGACCATCAACGTCACGCACTTTGGGCATGCCGTTACGTCACGTGGTGAAAGCGCTCACAGCCGGCTGAAACGTACCTGGGCACGAGCATGCTCGATCTGTTGCAAGAGAATTAAGTTGTCAATAGGAGGTTTTCTGACGTATTACCTTGCGAACGCGCCAGCGATCAGATGCAGACCCCTCTGTTTGCCTACCCTTACCCGAAGACGGATATCTTTCCGAATCACAAAAAGCATTTCAAATTTTGCTTTGAGCAACGTCAACGAGAAGGCAAGTCAAACATGTGATGAAGATGGCTAAGTTTAACATCTCTTTTATTCATTTAGTTTTGTTTACAGCTGGAATTGGCGCGCAGACCAGTTCAAGCTAATGAAAAGACATGCTCCCATGCCTTCACGACAGTATGGGTTATGCCATGCCAGCACCGGCTCAGGGCGTTGATCAGCGAGGATACGCGATTGAATTTAAACGATTTATATCTTCACTGGCACGTTGTGGAATGCAAAAAAGAAATGGGTAACACGTCCATCGTCGTCCAAAATAAGTTCTATTTCATAGGCCTTATCCCAGAAAAGTTTGACCAGCACTTCGATCAGGATCTTGCCGTCCAACGCCTTCTTTATCAGCTGCTGGACGGTGTTGTACAACTTCTTCATGGGAACCTTCACGCCATTTGTCACTTTTAACTGATTCTGGATTCTTCGTGGAGGCACTGCTGTATCAAGCAGCCCCTTGACAACTCCAACCTGCTCGATCGAGAGCTTCGGTGGGTTGAGTGCCCAACAGGATGCGAAGAAGGATTGTGGTTGTGGTCGGCGGTGATGATGCTAAAAGTCCATGATCCATCCGCTTTGGCATCACCACGTCCCTTGAACGGGCACCCCAACAACCTGCGGAAGTCCTTCGCTTCCTTTCACCGTCGCTGAGTTTATGACTGTTCTTGTAGTACCCGCCAAGATCGCACTTGTACTAGACCTGTTGCAGACCCCGCCTCACTTTCTTTAATCTAGAGACGACGATGGCATACCCTTCGGTAGCCGCAAAACCGTTCAAGGCTGTAACCATCTCGTTCCTGGAAGGAAAGCTGGTTCCAATTAGAGCGGCAGGTGGGGGTCGAAGCTGTTCCAGCGACGGTTGTCCCTCTCTCGGGCCATCGTCCGCCATTTCGTGTATCCGGTGAAAGGAAGTGATCGATCTTTGTTAAGGTAGGCAAAATGCAAAGTGGATATATTTAGGTCCTTAGTTCACGAGCTCAAGTTGCTTCTCTACGCCTGCTGGATTCTTCTGCCTAAACGTTAGTAATTGTCTAGCCGCGCATTACTAACTGTCTAGCCGCGCATTACTAACTGTCTAGCCGCGCATTACTAATCGTCTAGTCGCGCATTAATAATCGTCTCGTCGCGCCTTAAAAATCGTCTAGTCATACGTTTCTAATTCTGGTTGTGTGTTACTAAACACATAAACGTACCTAAAGTGGTGGACGTCACTGCCTGGCAGAACAGCGCTGGTGAACCACAAACACCAGGACCCGAAGGCTTAACTTTCTCGTTTCTACACCCCCACCGGAATCGAACCAGTTACCCTTGGTTTAGCAATTCCATACCAAACCGGCTAATCTACAGAACACTTTTCTGAAACAGCATGCCGAGGCGTTTCTATTTCAACAAGAAGCTGATGTGTGTTCTTTTTTGGTGTTTTCTGTTGTATTGTATAAGTATGAGGGGACTCAGAAATTGCACGGCGAAGACGAGTCTTTGGGAAAAGGTTCTCTTTCTTTTGCAGGAGGAAGTATTCCCTTCCTTAGGCTCCACCAACCCTTGCTAAACAACTCCAGCAATCCAGATGGGGGCATCTACATACAACTGTACTGTACACGTACATTATTCTGCATTATTAACTATTATTAGTCGTTGTTATTATTTTAGACGGGTGGGTGTGCCCGTAGCAAAAGTGGGGTGTGCCCCTAGTCGTGGCCGTTCCCCTTTTGATCTGGTGTTGACACGTGTCTAGTTTAGACGTCAGCAGATCGCAAAGAGTAAGAGCCTTCTTGTGACGAGTGCTCTAGAGCACTTTGTGCGTAAGATTCTTGGAATCGTTATTAGTCCCCTGAACCAGGACTAGAGCTCTACGAGCGTGAAGACTCTCTGCGAGTCTTCGTTGATTAGTTATCAGAACCAGAGACTCTCTAAGCTAATAGGAACTTAGTTCTGTAAAACTATGTTTCTTTAAGAGTCCTAAGACTTCCTCTGACTAAGAGCTGTGTAGCTCCGCTCCAAGCATGGTGGAACGCAATTTGTATGTTATCCGAGGAATGGCTATATAACAAAGCAGCTTAATGGTTTTTAACGTGTTGCAGCAGCTAAGAGGAAATGTTTCGCCTAAAATTACAGACCTACGGTCGATCAACAAGCTAGCAATGTATTTTTGTTTTTTAGTGGTGTAATGTTCAAGAAAGAGAGGCATATGTGACGAAGTTACCTATAAAAGTTACAGGGTATTTGATAATATCCTAGGAGTCTTCTGAGCCTGGTGATGGCTCTCTAGGATGTCTGTCTATCTTACTTTGCAAAAACAGCCAAATTCACCTAGTGGTTTGTATAGACCCTCAAAAACTCTTGCTTTGCTTCAGCACGAAGTACTCTCATACCTGTTTACTATAATTTGTGACGTTGCCGTCGATGGTGAAGTTCGCTAATAAAAACATTTCTCAATTTCTTTGTACCCACATGTAACGGGGTGAGTCTGTTACATGTAATTAACCTTCGATCCTTGTTAATTAGAATATTTTCATAAAGGTTGATAATGTTCGTGAATATTACCATAAGACGTAATATTCTCACCGATTGGTGATATGAGCGACTATATCAGCCAGCTCTAGCGGTCCAATCAACGATGGATGCGCGCAATGAGTGGTGAGCAAGACTTTAGCATACGTTTTTGTAGATAAATACAATTAAGTTAGGATTAAGACATAGGTTAATGATTAGTACTTAATTATATTTAATACAGTTTTACTTTTACCAACAACTAGACCGTATCTAGTTGTTTTACCTTCCTCTGCACGTTTGCTCAGAGTTAGCGAGGCACCACTAGCACTGCTGTCGGTGATAGTAGCTCCACACTGGTTGTCCAGTGTGCTCCGGTGCTCTGTTACACCTGGTAGCACTTTGTAGTCAATCAAAGGACCATAAAAACCGTTCAACATGAACATGTTGGACGAAGAAGGCGACGACACCTTTCACGGCACCCGTAAAAGTTACTCCTATTTGAGCGATGTCGAATGGAGTGCGGTCGAACGAATGAGCACGATCGTTGGTGAAGAAGCTGTCTGGTCTCTGCTATCCTCAAGGGGTAAGAACTAACAGCATTCCATAATCGCCAAGTTCTTGCAGCGAGAACTTGACGCGTCGCGAGCTGAAGTGACCCTGCTGCATCAGCACGGTCACCAGCAGACTGAGCTCCTGAGACAGCAAAAGTCTCAGTCTGCTACTGCAGCGTCGACACGTGAGCGTCGAAGCGAGACCTAGAAGTCTCCAAGTACTGGGAGTCGAAGAAGACTCTCTGTTGAGATGTTTACTCGAAATGGACGATGCCATTAATGCTCGCCACATCGAAGATAAAGAAATGCAAGTTGCATTTGCCAAATCGAATTTGTCAGGGCGTGCCAGAACTTGGGCCCTGAATCTTCAATTATACGATCCAAACGTGTTTGGATCGTTGGCGGTCTATAAGACTCTGCTCAGCCAAACGTTTAAACCTCCAAGAGCTGAGTTCAGGACTCTAACAGAGCTCCTGAAGATAAAACAAGGTAAGCGTGACGTTCACGCTTACGCTCAGCACGTTCGTTACCTTGCAAGTTGCATGGTAGCTAATCCTGTAAGTCAATTCGTGTTGATCACGATATTCTTACAGGACATCATAGATGGTCCCGTGGGGAACCATCTATTTCGCATCGAGTTGAAGTCTCTTGAGGAAGCGATCACAACTGCGGTGCAAGAGGACTTAAGTGTGAGACAGGCTCACACTAGCTTGACCCCCTATCGTCCTTCGAGACGAGTAGAGGCGGGAGGTCCAGAACCAATGGACCTCTGAAGTGTTGAGAGCGAGAGACCTCGCTCTTCAAGCAGTAAGTAATTGCAAAAGTGCAATCGCTGTCAGAAGTTAGGACACTACGCCTACGAGTGTAGTGCTTCACGCCCAGTGTCTCGAAACACTGAGCGAACCGATCGACCGTCTGCCAAGAAGGGCAACGGACGCAGATCCGATGCTGTTGCGAAGTCACAACAGCGTAGCGGACCGTCAAAAAACGGTTGGGGTCAGTAGGGGCGGAGCGCCCTACTGATCCAGCAACCTCAATAGAATTTGCAAATCTATTGATGAAATTTGCTCCAGACTCACAATCCTTGTGTGTCTCTGCACTTGGTGATGAGGTACCCCTCATCACCTTGAATTTAGAAGTGACAAAAGGTTTGTCACTTCGTGCCTTAGTTGACTGTGGGGCGTCGAATAACTTTGTTCGTCACCAGTCGCTAGAGGATCGTAGGCTCAAGTTCGTTGAGCGCGTTACTCCTTCTACAAGGCTGATGGTGAGCCTCGCGACAAGCGCATCTATAGTAGTGATGAAACGTGTAGTGGGATTTCACTACGTTAAAAGATTTGAAGTACAATGATGATTTCATCGTACTTGATTTGGATGACAAATTTGATGTCATCCTAGGGTTAACCTGGCTCAGAAGGTACGAGCCAAGGGTCAGCTGGCAGCATCGAACCGTGAAGATGCCTGCCAGTTGTTCATCAGATGGACATCTGATGAACGTCTTGGAGCGTCCACAAGCGTGTGGATTTACTGCGAGTGAGTGCGATGGCCTCACTTGCGGTACGGTCGTTAGTACGACTACACAAGATCACAGTGTGACAACCAATCACACTGTGGAGGAAGCTGCCGGCGGCTGTGCGGATGCACAGGCAGCGCCGAAGGTCCACCGCTCGAATAAGTCGAGTGGATCAGGACATGGGTGTACGCCTAGCGGGCGACATCCTAGTAATAAAAAAGCGGTTGCCCACACAAGGCAACACGATGATCCTAGATCGGCTGGAGAGTCGATCGTAGAGGACCTAGCTGTGGTAGCACAACCACAGCTAAAAGACTTGGAGGGAATAAGTCCCCACGTACTTGAGGGAAAGGGCTCTTACGAAGAAACCGAGACATTGAATGTCTTGGTTAATGACGGGTCAAGTATAGGCGCTTACACACTTGATCTGATCGCGCCTCCAAAGTTGACTCGGGGATCACTAAATTTCCAACGCTAGAACCAAAACGGTTCTTGCGAGATCTGCGCAGTGGCAAGGTCAAGAAGATCTGTTTACTCGTCACGGAGGACAAGTACGTGACTGAAATTCGGTCGGCAGTAGTATTTGCCGAGAACCAACGGGTTCTCAGCAGCACATCAATGGACGAAAGTGTCCTCGATGAGAAGACTCGGATTGAGAGATACACGTCTCAATATTGGGAGTCGCTTCAGGCAAATCCTTTATATAAGGATTTGATCGAATTCAAGAACGTGTTCCCTGAATCCGTACCATGCGAATTGCCTATGGATAGGCTCGACATGAAATCGAGCTCAAGCCGGGCTCGAAGTACTGTGTCATGAAGCAGTGGCCACTGCCTCGTGAACAAGTACTTGCGATGGACAAGTTCTTTGCCGATAGCTTAGCTGCGGGTCATATGAGGGAGTTAACTTCCCCTCACAGCTCTCCGATCTTCTGCGTGCACTATCCGCCATCCTCCTGTGTCGCAAGGCCACAGGAGGATGGCGGATAGTGCACGCATTTAACAAGTTGAATGCTGCAACGGTACCGGCTCAGACACCGATACGGAGGAAGGACGTTATCATGGATGGTATGTCAAGAAGTACCATCTTTTCGTCCATGGATCTGATGGATGGCTTCTATCCGATTCTAATGCGTGAACGGGATATCCCGTACACGGTAGTAAGAATTCCGAGTGGCATGCTTTGGGAGTGGCTAGTAATGCCACAAGGGCTTAGTAACGCCCCTTCCACCTTCAACATATGTGATACAAATCTGCTGAGACCAGTAAGAGACTTCGCACTGAGTTACTTCGACGATGTCTTTAGCCGGGCTATGGGCGGAAAGACGGACGTAGAGGTCCATAGAACACACGTTCGTCAGGCTCTTACACTTATGCGCAAGCATAATCTGTATGAAAACCTCAAGAAGTGTATATTCGCTGCTAGCGAAATACTACTCATTGGGTGCATCGTGGGTAAACACGGCGTACGCTCTGATCCTGAAAAGATCAAGGCGATTACCGACTGGCCGGTGCCAGTGTACGTTAAGGGACTAAGAATTTTCCTTGGTCTAGTTGCGTACTTACACAAGTACTCGCGCTACTTCGCTGAGATGACCATTCATCTCTCTCGTCTCTTGAAAAAGAACGAGAAATGGTCATGGAGCGCTGATTGTCAGCACTCCTTCAAAGGTATCAAGCAGAGCTTGATGCAATCGCCCATCTTGGCGATTGCAGACCAAGACAGACCATTCCATGTGGTCTGTGACGCCAGCGATTTGGCAATCGGCTGCACGTTAATGCAGTATGATGCAGACGGCGCAGAGCGTGTTGTCTGTTATCAATCGCGTCAGCTGCAAGCAGCTGAGAGAAATTATCTCTTGCATGACAAGGAACACCTTGCCATGAAGTATGCACTAGCGAAGTTTCGCGTCTATCTACTTGGAGATAGGTCGTTTGTAGTCTATACGGACCATGCGTCATTACGCACGGACGTAAACAGCCCACACCTCTCACAAAGGATGGCGAGGTGGCTGTCCTTCTTTGCGGAGTACAACTTCTCCGTGAAGTACAAACCCGGACGACTTAATGTCGTCGCGGACGCGTTGTCGCGCCGACCCGATTTCGAGTCGGCTGCGCATTCCAACAGTGAGGTTGATACCACTGTTGCAACACTCGTCACTGGTTTTCTGTCGTCAACATTGCTTGACGACATAAAAAAGGCCTACTCAGAACATAAGGCTCTTCTGAGACTAATGGATCATCTGGTGACTCCATTTCGTAAATCGCTCAAAGATTTATCGGCCTTGTATCGATCTTCCGCGGATTGATACACCACGCAACGGGTTGCTGTATTATACAACCATTACCGGCGACACAACTCGTGTCGTCGTCCTCACTAATGATTTACGCTTGCGCATCTTGTATGAGTGCCATGATGCACCCACTATCTAGTGGGCATCGTGAGCGTGAGAAGACTTATCTCACGGTAAGTTGCGACTTTTACTGGCCCCGCCAGTATCAGTTTGTGCGCAAGTACATTCGTGCTTGTGAAGTGTGCCAACGGGTGAAGCCCTGTCCTTCATCCCGTGCGCCACTACAGACTCAACCAATCCCGAATGAGTGCTGGCACTCCGTTTCAATGGACTTCATCTTCGGTTTCCCCTAATACGCTCACAAGAATAATGGTATTCTTGTGTTCGTAGACCGATTCAACAAGATGGTACATCTTGCTGCAGTAAATGAGTCAATCTCAGCACAAGGTTGTGCCCGTGTCTTCATTGAAACGGTATTCCGACTCCACGGTCTATCCCGTGAACAAGTCTCTGATAGAGATCCTCGGTTCACGGCGACGTTTTGGCAATCCGTGTTCTGATCCTCGGAACACGTCTGACTATGTCTACTTCTGACCATTCCGAGACTGATGGTCATACAGAACGCGTCATTACGTCCTTGAAAAATACTTAGAGGATACGTCCAATCATTCACAGATCGGAGCGAATTTTTGCCGATGGTGGAGTTTGCTATCGACAACTCCGTGCATGCATCGACAACGCATACACCATTTTTCGTGAATAGCTTACGCCATCCACGCCTACCCACCCATTTAGTATGTGACACTAGTTCAAGGGGGGAGGGATTCGCTCGATCAAAAACTGTTCTGGCTCTTGTTCATCACGTGTCGAGGTAATCGACGACACGAACGTTGCCGATGTCTATCAAATCGACATCGAAGCTAATGATCTCAGCGATAGTGATGACACTATTGCTGATCCAGATGAGGATGACTATATTTAGCATCTCCAATGACTACACCAGCGAGGATGAGAACACCCTCGCTGGAAAAGATGATGATCTAGCGGTGCGCACAAGGCGCACTGCAACAAAGTAAAGTGATTCAGCATAAGATTTCTTGCTTGCACGAGAAGCAGTGGTCCGCTTCGTGCAAGACTCCATCGCTAACACGGTGGGCCGGCAGAAACGAAAGGCTGACAAACATGGAAGAGCAAACGTTCTCTATTTAATGTCGGAGACTTAGTTCTACTGTCTACGGTAAATCTACCTAAGCACGTAGTAACAAATGTGGGTAGTAGTAAACTATTACCCAATTACATCGGGCCGTTCCGTGTACTACATCGCAAAGGCAATGCATACACTATCGAGCTGCCTCGTAGGATGCTTACTCATCCTATGTTTTATGTCGTCGTCTCCGCCCGTAACATTATCACGATGTCTCTTCCTCGGGCGAATACAACCGCCACGCTCAAGAACCTCCAAGATATTTTTTTGGTCCCGAGCCAGTTTCTCAATCTGGCTCTGTAGTGCCGCGTGCTGGCGACGAATGTCAGCCACTTCTTCGCGAAAGGCTTGACGCTTCCGCTCGTTCTCCATTTGGTAGAACGCGAACTCCGATCGGTCGTCCGATCTATAAAGGCAGATGCGTTGCACCCACGCCTCTAAAGAGAGACGCTCCTGCCTCTCTTATTAGGTGCGATCACACAGATCGTGTAAGCGTTGCTGGACACGACCAACCTCCGCCTACAACTCCAAGGGATTCGAAGTTGATATTCCCGCCCCTACCACAGCCATTGATGGATTCGCACGGTCATCAACGATTTCATGTGGAGCATATCTTGAACCACCGAGACGTGAAGGGGCAGCGAACGAGTTATCTTGTTCGCTGGCGCGGCTTTCCGCCGACGCACGACAGCTGGGAGCCTCGCGCCCAGCTGATGATTGACGTTAAGGGTCTCGTCCACCAGTACGACGAGACACATCCGATCGCTCATAAGGCCATCGGAGAACAAGCTTCCATGGCGCTGGTAGAGCGATTGCAGATTAGCAATCGCATCACACATATCAGAAAAGATGTGCGCCCTACCCCAGGGTGAAGAAAGGGAGTACACCTCCCTGCTGATTCGTTCAGTGTTGTCGAAATAACACGGACACGCGTCGCCACACGTGAGGCATGGAATTCCTGCCTCACGAGACAGCGTGTGCAATCTGACTTTTGCACCAGTCAAGGTTCGTTTCTTAAACCTGACACGAACTGTGTCAAGCTTCCGAAGCCAATCTTCACGCCCAATGTGCTGCACATTGAGTATAAAGGCGTTCCACGCCTGCAGCAACGAACTTTTGTCTCGTTTAGTGTTGCCACTATACCAACGATGCTTCAGAAAAGCATCCAGATAGAAGTCCTCTTCAGCGCGAAAGTTACTAGCGCTGATGTCGAGTCCGTGGATCTGTCTCGCATCGAATAATGGAATTCGATGATGAAGACTTGTCTCGCCTGACAAGCCATTCACAAGCCTTTCTGGTAACACCCAAGGCTTGTGTTCAAGGGCAAGACGCAGCACATTGCCGTCTAGAGCCTCCTGCGTGGTACCAACGGAAGCCTTGGTACCACTTGGATCCACATCACGACGGTTCAACTCATCACCGCATTCGCTATAAGGCGAATGTGTAACGGGGTGCCTCCGTTACATGATAATTTACTTAAGGTAAATATCAAATACGAATATTGCGTTAGGACAAACACAATATTCTCACAATATTATCCTAATAGATAATATTGCCCCGCGGATGTAACACACTGTTCATTGGTTGATATAGGATCAAGATATCAACCAATAAAGTCTAGCCACGACAGAAGCACGCAACGAGTGGCGCGCAGATAGTTATAATGCATGTTTGTATTTAGACACGTTAAATGAAGTCAAATAGGGATTTATTACAAGGATTAACGATACTAAATACAGTTCTACTTTTTACCTTTACTGAGTACTCTTACTCCGTATAGCAATTTTGCACGTACGTGTACGTGAGGTAGTCGGAAGCACACGCCCTTACACTGTCAGCAGTGCAAGGTTTATTCAGTTACTTGAATAAGGTGTGCCCCGTTACACAGAAGACATAATCACTACGTGAATATGTGCGCGACCTTGGCCCCATCAATGGAAATCGGCTAACCGAATAGTAGGCAGCTTGAGTCGGGTGGCTAGAGGTGCTCATACTCGGGAGCAGATTTGTATACGCGTCTTCTTCTGGGAAGCTATGACATCCCTGTTACGCGATGCATAAGTCTGCTTCGATCAATCATCTGTGAAACAAGCCGTACTCTTCGAGATAAAAACGAAGGTGCGTTATGCGTTGGTTTTATCCGTACAACTTAGTCGTGCGATCGATATTCAGAAGTTATGCGCACGACACGGACACCTCAACGAGAGCCAGCTCAACAAAATGAAAGCAACTCGCTCAAAACCCGGATGTACATGGTCCAGGACACACCACAGCACGTCAGGATTTGACAAGCTGAAGAGTTGAGTCAGCACGTTCTCAGCAACTAACTGCGGCGTTGCATTCAACTGTGCGATCGATCGTTGAGCGTGGAAATGGCCACGAATGCGACTGTATTCGTACGGTTGAAATTGGCACACAGCGCTCTACCGTGCAACGCGCGAGTGGATTGGCGTGTCGCTCTTCGTCTCAAATAGACAGCTCAGCAAAAAAGGGTAGGGTGGACAATCAACAAAGTGTCCCGACAAGTGTCCCATTTAGCAAGTGGCGCATGCGCTGGACCTACACATGTGAGGTGCCACCCAAGAATAATTGCCACTCAAGCTGCACCTACGTTGTGGTTGAATAAAGATCTTCTGATTTGGCCTATAAGCTTCGTAGATTGCTGTCGCCATTCGCCCAAACGGGCAGCAGATGTCGGAAGAGTAACGCGTTCGCATGCTTGCAAGGCAAAACATCCCAGTTTTTGGCGTAGATCCTTTGACCAAGTAAAAATCTAGCTGAGCCTTACTCCTTATTTGACAGACCGCACGTGTCTCTTCTTCTATATCATCGCTCCACAGGGACAGTGCTGACCGCAGAAGTGGTATGTTCCGACCCTGACATGCGACACTTCACCCGGCAATGCCAATTTGACAAGGCCTGAGCTCCGCACCGCTGTATTCACCACCATCGACATTCACTTGTCTGCCATGTGGTTAGTTTGATGGGCGCCCCAACCCAATCCAAACCCAGATATTCACTCCTCCTCCTCGTACCTGTTTGCTGAGCCCGGTGTGCCAGGTGGCACTGACGCGTCGCACTGAACTTACCGGGCCGTAAACGTTTACAGGGCTTTTGTAAGAGTGTACAAGGGATAGGTGTCGTCGTTGCGCCGGGGCTCTGCGAGTCCACTAAAAAGCCGCTTTCTGGCTACCAAACCTCGTCACTCGGTCATTTTCGCACTCGAGTTCCATCAGTACCACCTCGCTCCCCCGGGCAGGTATTCAATCCTTCATCCATTCGCCCTTCATTCACTTTTCGCTCATTCCTTCGTTCGTTCGTTCGTTTCGTTCGCTCGTTCGTTCGTTCACGGCACCAACAAACGCTGGCCTCTACTTCACGAGCCACCAGCTGGCTTGTCTTTTCCGACCTCACCTTCACTCGAAGTTATACCTATCAACAGCACCTACCTAGGTAATCAATCATGACACTCGGCGGTCCAGTCAAGCAGCAACTTGAGGCCGTCAATGGGTATGTATACCCGACGGACGGCGCCTTGATGGTTGTCAGCACCAAGAAGAAGGCAGCAAGTCAGTACCTTTTGCACAGCTACCGTCATCGCAGTGCCAAAGTCTGGTGCTTCCTCGGTCACAAACTGGCAGCGATCAAGACGGTGAAACAGCGCAAGAAGTTTTTCGAGATCGTGGCGTCGGGGGACGCGCTTGAAGTCATGGAAGCGCTGGATGCCGGTGCAGACGTTTTGGAAAAGAACTCGTTGGGCCACTCGCCCCTCTACGTCGCGGCTGCCAATGGCTTTGACCACGTCTCGATGCTGTTACTGGAACGCGGAGCTGATGTTAATGACGCAGCGCTGGATGGCACGACGCCCATGCATGTCGCATGTGAAAACAAGCACCACTGTGTGGTCAAGATCCTACTCAAGTATAATGCACGTTACAACGTGGTCACACGCAGTGGGTACTCTCCGCTGCATCTCGCAGCTAAGCACGGCCACTCGGATATTGTGGCCGTTCTGCTTTCCGCACGGGCAAAGTGTGACTTCCCAGTGAGGAATACCACCACGACAGCCTTACTGCTGGCTTGTATGGCTGGGCACGCTAATGTCGTCGAGCAACTGCTGGATGCTGGCGCAGATCCACAAGTTGAAGACAAAGATGGCAATACCCCGCTGCATTTTACAAGTCGCAGCGGGAACTACCGTGCCACGTACCTTTTGCTGACTGCTGGAGCGGACCCGGATATGCCGAACGAGCAGGACGAGACGGCGTTTGACATTGCCGAGCAACAAGGTCATTCACACGTGCAGTATCTGCTCGAGACGAATGGCCTGGGCGTGAACGGTCAGACAGTGGACGAGATGGACATGGCCTGCGCGCAGGATGATCGTCTTAGCGAGGCGTTGGCTTGCAACCGACCGGAAATCTCGGAGGTTATTGTCAAGCTGCACATGAAGTACGCATGCTTTCTTGCGCTAGGTGCGCTTCCTGAAGACGAAAGCGTGACAGAGTTTTCGGAGAACACGAGCCAGCTGATGTACTAAGCATGCTGTTACTTTGAAGCGCTGTACGTATGACGATGTACCACCAATCGAGTAGAAAAGGAAAGCGGTGCTTAAGCGGTGCTTACGCTTATTGAATCTAGCGCAATGTCCAGAACGATCCCAGCGACCGAAGCAGGAGCAGGACACACACGTTTCGTTTGATTTGTGTGCAGATGTTGAAAAATGTGATGTGATGTATACGTGAACTGCCATGTCGTTTCCATTTTGATGCAGTGATAGTTCTGTCGCGTGCAGTATAAGATCTTCGGACGCAACCATTCCACTTGGTCAGTGCAATTTCTTCTAGCCGTGCGAGCTCGTAATCGTGACTTATTGAGCTGGCCGCCACATGGAGCATCTGAATACGTATGCTGTAGCTGATTTTTGATGCATCACAGTTTACCTGCACTGTTGAGCTGATGGAAAGATCTGGATACAATGAACCGAGCATTGTGCTTGAGTTCTCGCGTGTACGTAGGTATACGCAGCACATAACAATTGCCGATATTTTTGTCTTCTTTACGCAATAGTGATGACGTTGTTATCTTTACCGGGGGTGGTGGCGACCCGCAAAACTTATAAAACGTTAGCTATGGTTTACCAGCATCCGCCGCTGTAACTGCCAACACGTATTTTTCAAGACTCGGACAACTTGTGCCAGAGCGTCTGCAGTGTCTTTGGCCACTCTAGATCAGCAGCACTCCTCACCCTGATCGTAGCACTGGGAGATGTCAATATTGTGGTTTACTCTCGAACGCTGCTGTCACAAAACTCACCTTTCATCCGCGATCGCTTCTCCGCCTCGATAACATCCTGCATGTCTTGCATTGGATAGCTGGCCTTCTGTACAGCTCATGGCAGAACTCTGCCAAACATCGGTCATTGTCGGTACAAGAGACTTAGAACCTAGAAGCGAAAAATGCTCGCAAAGTGAAGATCCTGTAGAAAGCTGCGGCCACTTGCTGTATCTCTATAGCCCGTTACACTTCGTTTACTCCTTTTATCTTCTCCATCGTCGCTTTTGCTCCGAGTCTTGTAACCTTCCAAGTGTTCGAGTCTTGATCGTGCAAGAGATGAGGTTTGTCATTAGCAATGGATCTTTCGAATCGACGACGCCATTACGATACTCAGCTTATGTATGAAGAGCTAGTATGTTTCTTTATTACTCACATTGGTACCGCATGGGGGTATGGTGTCGAATAACAAGCAGGTTTTCCGATATCATGGTCTCGTATGGCACAAAGCATCGTATACTTGTAGCGTTATATCAACTCAACGCTAGTGTCTATACACGATTGTGGTCGACATCCGTCTTTTATGTCGATTAGTTGCTCATTAGTGCATTAAAAAGCCGACTCCAAGATGTCAACAATTACTCCGAAGCTACTAGCCTTGGCGAACCTACAAGTTCCACGATGCTTCATCATGAAGCCGTGCAGGAAGACAAGACATAGTTGGTTAGCTGGTAGAAAAAGTGAACTGCTTGCAAGATAATCCAAACGAGTTTCAAGTGCCTTAACGTCCAAAGTCGGTCTTCTCCATCGGCTTGCTGCCTGACCTTGTAGTTGAAAATTGAAAGATGGCTCTAGACATTGACAGTGGTATGCAATACCCAGTCCAGATGGGCTGAAATCAGGCATGATAGGCCGGTGAACACGTTAAAGGAATCGTTGTAGGTATACTCTCGTCCATCATCACTAAGTCTTCAGTCTCGCTCCTAGATTGGCACTGTAGTGTTGTATGCATCGCCAATTTGCAGATGTTGGGAATGATGGATGTATTCCAAATTTCAGCACAATGTTATCCTTTCAATATCTCACTGGATCTTGGATCGACACGGCAGATACTGCTGGGTAAGTTTATCGTAGGAGAGTGCATTAATACCGCGATTTCCGCAGCATGAATGGGTCATCCTTTTGCTCGAATGGCCTGTTACAGACAGCAGTTCAAGCTCCAACATGGTTATTTTAGTATATCCCGAAAAATGTTTCGAGATTATCGTAATGCCTCACGATAATATAGAAATTCGGAGGCTTGCCGAACAACATTCGGCGCACACGCACAACAACACCTCATCGTCTCTCGTGGCGTGTCAGCTAGTAACATAAACATTTCTGCAGCACCATCTGTTTTCCAGCATCAATCCTCTCGGTCCTAGACTAGCAACTA
The DNA here is from genome assembly GCA_000173235.2 of Hyaloperonospora arabidopsidis Emoy2. Lineage (NCBI taxonomy): Eukaryota > Oomycota > Peronosporomycetes > Peronosporales > Peronosporaceae > Hyaloperonospora > Hyaloperonospora arabidopsidis. The sequence goes on from JH598357.1 coordinate 168,053, forward strand.
GAAGCTCATCATCAGACCATCATTCCAAACACTCGTCATCGATACTGTAGCCATCTCTATTCTCCGCCACTCAGTCGTAAGTAGCGCGTATCTCCCTCCTCCTCCTCTTTTCTCCTCGACTCACAGCATGACGCCGTTCGACACTGTCGATGCCAAGTACACGCTCGGGATCTGCGTCATGGAGCGCAAAGCTCGCTCCGACCCAATGCTCGAGATTCTCAGTCGCCTGCCGCCCTCTCTCTTTCGCGTCGACTTTTTTGGTGACGACACAATTTTGAACCAACCAGTGACGGCCTGGCCACGTTGCGACGCGCTCGTTGCTTTCTTTTCCAAAGGGTTTCCCTTCGAAAAGGCACAAGAATATGTGACACTCCGTCGTCCCGTCGTTGTGAATGACTTGAATACGCAATACATTCTAAAAGACCGTCGTGAGGTCTATCGCGTGCTTTTAGAGCACGATGTACCCACTCCTCGTCACGTATTCCTAAATAGAGACGGTTACGGCGGTCAGATAGAGCCACCAGAAGTTGTGGAAGGAGACGACTTTATTCAAGTAGACGGTGTCCGGATCAACAAACCCTTTGTGGAAAAACCCGTCGACGGAGAGGACCACCATATCCACATTTATTACCCCATGAGTGCCGGTGGTGGCTGTAAACGGCTGTTCCGTAAAATCGGTAACCGATCGAGCGAGTACGATCCACACGTTAATACCGTGCGAGCAGGTGGTGGGTCGTACATTTATGAAGAATTCCTGTCCACTCAAGGAACGGATGTCAAAGTTTATACAGTGGGACCCCATTATGCCCATGCAGAAGCTCGTAAATCGCCTGTACTGGATGGTCGAGTTGTGAGAGATGTGGACGGGAAAGAAGTGAGGTACCCAGTGATGCTGTCAACGGAGGAAAAGCAGATTGCCTATCGAGTGTGCCGAGCTTTCCGACAGACGATCTGTGGCTTTGATATCCTGCGAGTGCGGGATGCCTCGTACGTCTGTGACGTGAACGGCTGGAGCTTTGTCAAGAACTCGGAAAAGTACTATGATGACTGCGGTATTTTGCTGACCCAGTACCTTGCTCAGGCACTAGCTGGTGCCACAGCTGGTGAAGACTTTGGCACGGACAGCTCTGCTTTTAGTTCCGTTACTTTCCGCTTTGCGCCGAATGCTCCTCCTCCAAGTGCACAGCTGTCGGAGCCACCAACAGCACACAGACATGCAATGCTTCGTGGACCATCGACTTCCATCGCTGAGTCGGAATTGTCGGAAGCTGATAGTATCACGGATGGAGACGAAGATACAGCGTACCAAGAGGAAGAATTGCGCTGTGTCCTGGCAGTCATCCGTCATGGCGATCGCACGCCCAAGCAGAAAATGAAGATGAACGTCTGCCATCCAGCTTTTCTCCAATATTACGAGGACTGTCTGCGTGGGTCCCAGCAGGAAAACGAAGATAAAAGTGACACGACGAAGAAGAAGAAGAAAATGGACATCAAGATCAAAGCCGTGGCGAATCTAGAGCGTCTACTGCAGGTGAGTAAGGATTTGCTGCACAAGTACGAAACGCATGATCCAGCATTCATGGACTTCTTGGAGCAACGCGAGGTCAAATTCGGCGAGGATGCCACAGATCGTGTCAAGGGATATCGAACCCTGCGGGATGTGTTGCAGCGCTGGCAACTTGTCGGTATCAATCGCAAGGTGCAACTGAAGCCAAAAAGTTTTGCTGACGTGCCTATTGAAGGTACTACCGAGAACGGAGAACAGCAGACGACACACCGTGTTAGCAAATTGCTGCTGATTATCAAGTGGGGAGGCGATCTGACGCACACTGGTGAAGAACAGGCCGAACACCTTGGTCAGAAATTTCGGCGAATGATGTACCCGGGCGGTGCCGGAGGCTTAAATCGCCTGCATTCCACGTACCGCCACGACCTAAAAATCTACACGAGCGATGAAGGGCGTGTTCAGAAAACTGCAGCTTCGTTTGCAAAGGGGCTGCTGGAACTTGAGGGAGACATCATTCCTATCTTGGTCGGACTTGTGTTAAAGTCCAAGGATGCAGACTCGATGCTGGACCAGTCGGGATCTTCCGCACAGGAAATCATAATGCGTGTGAAGCAGCGTTTGCACAATATCATTCACCGCGAAGACCATTGCAGCCAGCTGATTGATTCAAACTCGCGACTTATTCGTTCTGTGGCACTTGCACTTACGAAAGTCGATCAACCTATAAAAAAGATGGGGATCATGCACAAATTGCTGCACTTGCTTAAGGAGCAACTCACGCGCATGATTCAGGAGAAGGCGCAGTATCGCACGGAGATACATATGGACCAGACAACAAGGTCTACTGATGGCCGACTACCTGCTCCTGTCATGGGTCGATCTGCCAGCGTGAATGAGCTGAGCCAACCGAAGTGTCACCACGTGCACTCGTACGCCCCTCAGAAGAAACACAGTGAAGGCAAGAACATCACAAGTGATGCTGCTAACAGCAGTGTGGGTCTGCGCAGAATGCGGCCATTGCAAGAGTCGTTGCCTCTAGAGGATACCAAGTATCCTGAGCCTTGCGGACGTGAAACTTTGGAGGTGATGCGCGAGCGGTGGGCAAAGCTGTACCGCGATTTTTACGTGAAAAAGCGCGACACGTACGACCTGTCCAAGATACCGGACATTCACGATTGCATTCGGTACGATGCAGTTCATAACGCGCATTTAAACTTGACGGACGTGCGCGAGCTCCTGGAGATTTCGAGCGCGTTGTCTCACGCACTCGTGCCGCAAGAATACGGAATCGACGTGGAGGAGAAGATATTCATCGGGTCAGCTATGTGCCGAACGTTGTTATCGAAGATCAACACTGACTTGGACTTGGCTCGTGGCCTGCAACCCGATTTACTGAAGGATCACAACACTCACCGTCTGAACCCTTCCTACGCGAAGAAAGTCAAGTCGGCACACCGTTCCGTGCGTACACGCTTGTATTTCACAAGCGAATCGCACTTGCACTCACTATTGAACGTCTTGCGATATGGTCGGGACGAGTGCACGATCAAGAGCCCCATCGGTGAAGAATCCCGGAAGTGGATCGAAGACATACCCGAGCTTTGTTACATGACCCATTTTGTCGTGCGCGTTTTCGAACGTATCCAGCACTCGCTTGAAGACCCTCAACGCTTCCGTGTCGAAATTTCCGTGTCTCCTGGTGCTGACCAAGACCCTCTTGTTTCTGATCCGGAGAAACAGATCAAGGTCGCGCCATTGAAAATCATCTCGCGCGAAGGCCTTACTTGCCAAGAACTGGTCGACTATGTTACTGACTGTATCGGCTACGCCGAGGAGAACGAAGTGAAGGAGATGATTAGTCAAACGGTGGCGAGCAAGTGCCATGGCAGCGCGGATAACACGGCGGGAGACAGCAGCAGCGGGGACGCTACACCGGGGAAGCGTTCGATTTACTCACTTAGCGACAACAGCAGCGACAGCAATTTCAGCAATGATAATTGACTCTAGTGCAAGCTCGGCACTTTTAGTTGCAATGAGGTGTAAGGCCAGGAAGTAAGCGCCAATCCACGAATCTACTACCCGTTGTTCCTTCGTGTGCTTTACTCGCGTACGCACCTTAGGTTTACAAAGCGTATTACATCTCACTTCAACGCTTGTTTCCGCGGAGGTCTTTTCCTTCGGATTAAGTTTAGCCTCGATCTCGCCACCGAAACTCACAACGCTCACCCTGTCACAAGCTATTCCAAGTGCAAAATACTTCTCGCCAATGTAAGGACACGATGGCCACTGCACGCACATTGTCCACTACTATCAAACCGAACGCAGCATTTAACTTGAACCGCGATACCGGAGCGTGCCAAAGTTGAGATAAAAGCTTCTTGTGGCCAAATCTAGTGAGCCATTCTATTACAACACTGCTTTGTGCTCGACTGCGTGAGCCCAAGGTATCGTCACGGTGCAGCACACTTGTTTGGTGACATCTCCTTTCCAAATGCCACTGTGATGAACTGCTATCGGGTGATCTTGGCACGCTGGGGCTTCCGTCATCAGAATGGCGACATTGAACTTCTTTCAAAGACCAGGGGCAACAGCACCTGAGCTCCATTTAAGATCACGAAAGCACTGCTGGACAGGCATGAGCAAGATGATCGAGATAAAGAGACGCTGCCATTCTTGCTCCCACCAGCTTTAAGATACAACTGGAATCGCTGCTGCAGTGTCTCCTTTTTAGTCCGCCGATTGAAACGCCAGCACACCATCACCACGATAACGATCAAACCTCATGTGTCGCATCAGCATCGCGTACCTCGTTCTCGTGCTGTAGTCAGCGACGGACCCATTTCGTATTCCGTTCTCGTCGGTGCGGCTGCCATGTACTTACATCAATACCGTTGGCACAATTGATACCACTTGTGCTTGTCCTTTCAAGTGTGCGATTCCCACTTGACGCCGAGCGACATCAAACTAGCGTCTTGCTGCTTGCTGCCTCCTTAACGTCTTCTGCCTCGCATGCGTTGTCCTCTTCGTAGGCCCACGACGCCAGCAGGTTTACCTCCACATCTTGTTGCGCTGCCTGTAAAACCGACCCACCTTCTTTTGTGTCGTCCTTGCGGCTCAGCACAACGCACGCATGAGCAAAAGCACAGCGTAGACGACCGAGCGCGCGTCTAGAACAGAGCATTCCCAGGTCGCGCTCGGTTTCCACGGGATCTTCAAGACACAGGCGAACGTCGTTTTGACGAGACCAGCCCTTATGGCTCTTTGTCATGACATCAACTGTACGCAAGCTCACTACAGTGTGCTCATAGTCGAAGTCACAAGTGTAGAAGCGGAAAAAGCCACATCGAAGTGCCAACCAATCGCACACCTTGTTTGCTGGTTCTCCAGTACCGACAAATCGCTTGTCAACAGCTTTAAGACGTTTGTCGATATCATCCTCAGACAGCGCACGTAACGAAGAGCCATCTTCCACAACGTGTGAGCTGCAGTCGAGTACGGGTAGGACACTAACACGCTGAAGGAAGTACAGCGCAAGCAACGTGAGTCCATACGAGCTCACAGCGCTACCAATCACACGCGCTTTAATCTGGCGCCACTTACGAAGCCATCTACACAGTTGTCGCACATGCTGAAGCTGTCGACTTCGCTCTGACGAACGTATGTCAACACCACCGTACATTAGCCATCTTATAAGACGCGTGTTCCATAATGCAGGCACGTTGTTGACGCAAAGATCGCATGGCAAGGCGGTTGATGGATCTCGAAAGCGAACAATGGGGATACGTGCCCCCGTTACTGCAGAAACACTGTGTTCCATTCCATCCGTGATGTCATGCAGAAGATACAGACTCAAATGGTCTTTTACTTCCGTGACCAAGTCCGCGGTTTCCTGGCGGAACTGTGGTGCCGATGGCAACAGAGCACAGAGATCGACATCAGCAGGTTTTTGATTTGCTTCGTCAGGGTTCGGCAGGAGACCAGTGACGGAGGAACCGAATACTTCCACACGCGCATCTGGCCACATCAGACAAATACATTCTTGTACACGCCAGGCCAGTCGTTGCCGGATCTGCAGCTCCTTCTCATTATCTTGATCGACTCTTAGACACTGGTTCTCTTCATCAATTCCAGCACTTGCTGCAAAATGGACATCCATCTGATCGGCAAACGCTTTCGCGTGAATCGGCACTAGATGCAGCAATTTCCCAGTCCGTAGACACTGCGTCACTAGTGCCCGTTGTAGTCTCCTGCCCCGCTCCCGCTTGTCGTGCATCTTGACATCGTCTGAAGCGGTCGGGTGCAGCATCAAATGCATCGCTGCCTTCACCTCCATCTTGTGCTCTTTCTTTTCCACTGACTGCAGCATCCAGGGCCATACGAATTGATCCAGACGCTTGCTCGTGGCAAGTATCTCTTCCTCCAATTCCACGAAAAATTGCGCCAGGAGCAGTGGAGAAATCGCCGAACTCGACGTCACCGCAAACACCAGCTCTTCATTTCGGAGATTCAGGCGCTTTGCATAGTGCGCAGCGGCTCGGGGGGCCTCTCGTTCCTGCAAAAGCACGCGGATAATAGTCGCCCGTGCTTCCAGTGTACCCATTTGCTGGGCGAGACTTTGCGCTGCGTCCCATTCGTGACTGGAATTGCCCTGGAGGAGTTGGAGCAGATTCTCAGACGATCCAGCAACGTCCGTCGATCGGGCCAAGCGCTCCGTCTTGGACTTGCGACGCCCGCGACTCTTCTGGCGCTTCCGGGGCGGCGCGGTCATTAGGAAGTGTCGGGTGATCAATTGACTGGCAGTCGAGTTGTCCTGTGATTGGTTGATATGATTGTCCGCTTGATTGTTATGAGGTATTGGTGTTCATTAGGAGCTGATGTCGTAAGAACGGGTAAATTACGGTGACGTCGAAAGCGTCTGCTCTTACTTCACGTCGTGTGAAAAAAAGTGCTTTGTTGTGATCAGCTCTCGGTTGTTTTTTTGGAAGCTGACAAAAATCGATGTCCGATCGATGTAGGATAAAGGTCATCGGAGCGACTTGACAGATCAAGAAGTGTGTTGCCGCAATATGGCTGCACAGGTTATCGTCGACTTCTGACGAACCTCACGGATCCATAGAAGTATATAAGATGGCTTGATGCGCTCGGCATTTCATGTTTGGTAAAAAGCGGTAATGAAAGTACTTGGCTTATAGTTGGGGTGGTCTGCAGAAAGAGTACTAAACATGTTATCATCACATCATGTCTGTCACTTCCTGTCGTTCTTTTCACGAATTGTACCGGAACTCTCGGGCTTTTTATGTTTAGGTCCCTCACACCAGCTCGATACGTAGACTTCTACTAATTTAGTTTGAAGAGGCGACTGTTTGTCTCTGCAAGATTAGAATTAATGTCCATAATCAATGCCAAGCATTTTCAGTCCTGTCGGGATGCTGTTCGCTCGCTAATGCACAAGATGATGCCATAGAAAATCTTCTCTCACAAGTATATTGGTAGCATCTGACGCCGCAGAGGCTGCCCAGCCTTTTATAAGAACGCCATGCACGTCGTGCTGAAAAATATACTACTAAGCGTAAGTTTTCATGAAACAGTTGCTGCTGAAATTAGAGTTACCGTATTACATATGCGCTGCGTGCATTGCTATCCATGTCCTAGTGGCGTTCTTTTATTTGGACAGCGCTTGATGATGGCGTCAGGTAGTAAGATGTTGTAGTCCATCAAAGATAGGTTGTTGACCCAGCCTTCGTTATTCTGTATGTATCTACAGCGTCCAAATCGATCGCAGCGACTTCTCTTTGCCACTCGCAGACCGTTCCAGTATCAAAACTCGATTCATACGTCCAAAATGGCTTGAAAGCTCTTGTTAAGTGCCCCGATCATCTTCGGCGACCCATATCACTTCCGACTATCGATCGAAGCTCACTTGCGACGTAAGGCCGACTTGAATAAAACAAATTAGATACCGGATCAAATGGTCGTCTAATGGCAATTGTCGCGAACGTACGTGCTGGCTCAGACTTGTCTCCAGATTACTCATGCATACTCCGAAAGTACATCCAATGTGAGACTGAGCTTCTGGTATGTGAAGAGTCTGTTTAATATGGTCTGCCACAACACCCCTACCGATTGCTATGACATAAAAGGTTTCCATTCGGTGGAATCCATTTATGTACGGCCAAGAGCTCAGCTGCGCATCCGAGGCAAAGCTTTACGACCTACAATCGCACCATCAAAGCTCACTGTCACTTAAATTCGTTCTTTCGTAGCATAAGCATTCAAATAACCAATCTCGACCAATTCGTCTTTTTCGAGACTCGAGGGACAAAATCGTCCCTGGACCCTATAAAAATTGTATCCCAATTTCTACACCTCTAAAAGAGCAACATCCACATTAATCTCCATCAAACCCGTATTGTCAGCTCATTTCTCGCCGCTTTAAAGCTTAACAAACAGCGTATCTCGACCACTCTAACGAAAGTAGCGTGCAGCATACAGCACTCTATTCCACAGCTTCAACGGCTCCGTCCTATTGAACCTACACACATCCCCTTGACACATTCGTCACTTGCCATGGAGCGACTCAATCGCCACGACCGCTCCCGTGACCCCGGCAGCGACGCGGGCAGCACCACCACCAGCAACAGCACCACCGCCAGCACCCGCCTCCGCAGTCGCCGTATCCGCGATACCCGCAGCTCCGCAGTGGAGGATTCCGCTTCCGAAGACGTCGATACCGACGCGAGTTCAGGGAGTCACACGCCCGACGCGTCAACGCGCCGTCCGCGACGCCTCAACGCGTCGCGACAGATGACAGACGAGACAAGACGGAGTTCTTCTTGCCATTCGGACGTTGATCGACGCTCGTTGCGGTCCGGGGACGAGGAGGACGGAGGAAGAGCAGCAATGGACGAGGAAGAGATGGAGATAGGGGAGGAAGAGAGGGAGAGTGAGGACGAGCTAGAGGAGGAGATGAAGGACGAGGAGAAGTATGGACGGTCCATGTCGATTGTGTCTGCGACGTCGTCAACGTCGACGTTTCTTGAGCCAATGACAGAAGACCAGCGACGAGAACGTCTGGACCGACAAGTCGCGGAGCTGGAGCAGAAGAAGAAGATGGTAGAGGACGGAACGCTCGCCGAGTTTTGTCGTCGCGTGGCGGCGTTCAAAGAAGAGCGCAATCGACTGTTGCAGACGGCCGAGCTCCACAAGAACCTGCAGCTGAAAAATGGACAGGATCTCTACCACTTTGAAGTGCAACGGGCTCATCATTTGTGGCAGAACGACCGCAAAGTACTTAAGGAAGAGCTACTGACGAAGGTGGATGCTATCTTGCTGAAAATCCAGAGGGAGATCAAGGTGTTGTCTGAGCTGGGAGCAGCGGGTGTAGAAACTCGCCGAACGTCTCGTTTGAAACGAGATGTGCGCCACACATTCACTGAGAAGCTTGTCCGTGTTACTGAGGATCGTAACGCGCTGGAGAGCAAGATGGCGAAAGATTCCGAGCAGGAGGAAGGCGAAGTGATTGAACAGCTACTACCGTGTGCGACCAAAGAAGTGGTGCTTGCTAAGCGACGCAAGATGGACCCGACAACAACTGCCGATCCAGTGGATGTGTCACAGCTGCTCGCAGTAGAGGTAGTTCGGTTGCCGTTCGACGACGTCAGTTCCGACATAGCTGCTGTCGTGGGCGATTGGAAGAAGATGGCACAATCGATGGTGGCGTGCTCACCGAGCATGGGCAAGCGTAAGAGGACATGCGTTATGGTGATTAAAGTTGCGCTGCTGTTCGGACGTGACCTCACACGTTGTGTTTTGTTACTGTTGCAGAGCCCTTCAAGCTTGAGCGGCGACGGTTGTGTTGCGGCAACTACATTTTCGAAGACGGTGATGAAGTACATGTTTCGATGCCGCTCGTGCAGGAAGATTGCATGGGCACCATTTCGTCCATTACGGACACCGCAATTTACATCAAGCTCGCATCGGGCCAAAAGGCACGCATCTTTCTACCACATCTCGAGCGTCGGCGTTGCGAGCTCAAGCCGTTATTGCGCGCCAAACCACTCACGGGCAGCTTGCACAGCATGGGTTGGTCCGAGTACGACACGTTTTACTAGGTCGATGCGATTGGACCAAATGAGGTGCTCAAACTCTATGCTTTTTCCTAATGTGCATGTACTTTACTTTGTTGTCGTTTACCATGCTAGACGACAACAATACTTGCTCGTTCGACCCGATGCAAAAATAAACTCGATGTGCCCATGTGTGCACGCCATCCCCATGTGGTGGCAAATGTACGGTAGTATTGCGCTGGTCCATAACTGCCATCGGTCATGGATCCCCAGCAGCGAGCACATTTTTTTACGAAATGGCCAGCCTCAATACTGCACAGCTTAACTGCCCCCGCTAGATAGCATCTTGATCAAGTCCGCGTTTCGGTCACGCACACTTCCGCTCGATCCCCTCTCTTCGTCTGTGTCACTGTCATCTTGGTACTCTGCAGTATCGACCGAATCCGATCGATCGCTGCCCATGCGGCCAAAAGTCCCAATCACACCACTGCCGACCCCTACAACGAAGCGTTTGAAGCCAAGCGCCCCGCTAAGCGCCATCGCAAGTTGTTTCTTGGCCGAAGATTTACGCACATCGACGTCCATGTCGTCTGCGTCGTGACTGTAGAGATGTAATCGCCGCCGCTTCAAATCGCCACGTGGATGAGCACCTCCCGGAATGATCTTTTTCCGAAAGCGAATCTCTGGAGACCTGACTTGCGACAACGAGACATAGCCACCCGATGCGCTCACAGGCGGTGCAGTACTGACGTTAGAGCTTTCAACCAGTCCAACTCGAGCTGGCAGTGACAACGGAGCCGAGAGGGGCGGTGGAGGTCGTGTGTCCATATCACTATTGCTGCATCCACTCGACGCAGCAATCGTCGTCAAATTGCTCGTCAACAGCACCGGCACTGGCAGTGGCGAGCTGGTGGCCATAGTAGCGAGATCATCAAGGTCTGGACGTAGAAACGCCCGAAAGGCTGCACTCCACTGAAGCTCTGGACGAGTATCGACAGCTCGTAAGAAACGTTCCAGTCTCTTACGTCGATGGTACAGCAATCTCGGGTCGTCTCCACGCAAATAGGAGATCCATCCTCCGTCTGGGAACTTTGGCAGCGCGTCGCGCAGTGCCAAGCCATGAGTCTCCACCAAGTAATTGTACAGCCGACGAAAGTCGGTGTATCGCCTCATGACGGTGTACCGCACCATCGGCGGCAGCTCTGGGTACCCTTGACTCGACTCTCTGTCAGCAGCTTCTGGATCGGTATTTCGGCGACTTTGCAGCCTTAAATCCAGCCCAGAAGCGGTCGAAGTACCACTCCGGAAGCTGCACGCGCGTACGTCCAGCACTTCGATGTGGTACTGCCAACTCGTGTTTCGACGAGTTACGCCCGTGATCTGGAGGTCTCGACTGGCTGCGACAGTGGATCGACGAGATAATGGACGTGGCGGTAGTGCAGCAGTGAGGGTACGCTCCCGTTTGATGGTTGGGCGCATGACGACGAGGTAGGAAGGTGGCTCGGGAGAAGTTTGTTAGTGGAGTAGGTAGTGCGTCTCGAGAGATACAACTGGTTAGGCGAAAGAGAAGAAGAGCCGGAGAATCGACTGAATGTACTGGGGCAGAGTGGAGAGAGAACTCGACGAGCGGTGGCGTGGCTAAAGGAGACGTCACGCACCAGCGCTTGTTGTGTCAGGCACGCTTTTTTCTGGTTCCGTGCGTTCGGGCTATGTAACCCTGGGGGGTATCCGGAGAGAACACTCTTGTTAAGTTCGCTTGGGATTGACTGGGTACGATCAGTAAGTACGACGTACTCAGTAGATCGCACGCGAACTTAGCGACAGTGGACGGCTTACAACCCAAGCGATTCAAGATGCCTCGACGATCATCGAGACTGTCCTCTTCGGCAGCTGTTTGCGGTGCCCCTACCGCACGTCAACTTGCCACAGCGATCCTATCTGAACCTCCATCAAAAGAGGTATGCAACCATGTATCATTGTACCACGTGCCGCTGTCTAACGCTGTGGTGACTGTCGCTTCCATGTGTCTCTCTGGCGCCAGTCTCTTGATAACGTCGCTGCGCTGTACGTCGCGTATTTAAGCGGAGAAAACAGCGACAGAAAGACTCTTGAGTGCTTGGAAGAACTAGACGCTGTGCAGTTCCTTGAGCGCGCGTTGTGGCCGCTCGCGGACGTCGTCTCGACCGTTCGTGACTGTCACTACGACGTAAAGAAGGCCTACTTGGTGTCGGTGCTGCTAATTTTGGGATTTAAAGCTCGGAGAGGAGACGAAACGTCCGGTGCAGGTGGCTCTACTGGGGTGTGGTCATTTCTTAGCGACGAAGACAAGGCCTGGAAGGCATTTGTGACGACTTTATGGACAGTAGTAGAAGAAGCAGATGCTGCAATGGAGGACAACGCTAAGTGGACACTCAAAGAACAAACGGCACTGACGCAGTTTCTGATCACGTGCTTCCAAAGCCTGGATGTGCCGCAGGTTGCTTCGTCCGTGCTGCAGATGACGTCTTTGCCTCTTTGGACGGCACTGTCACCGAACCAACGGGCGCTGGAGTTCCAGATGTATCCGAAGCTCGAGCGACACTGGAATCGTATCACGTCCGACTCTGCTAAGATAACGACGAAAAAGCAGAAAACGTCTAAGAACAAGCGCCGCAAAGTGAAAGAATCGACAGCGTCGTTACGACCAGATCAAACTGCGCTGGTGCATCGGCTTGACGCTTTTTTTCAGGTACTGAAGGCGCCAGTTGACGAAGATGTGCCCAAGCACGAGATAGCCTCGCGACTGCGCTTCGTGGCGTTGTTTTTGGCCTTGCTGATTGATCTCTTGAGTCAGCTGCCGACGCGTCGCTTCTTGCTGACAGTATTGAGGCGTCGTCACGTGCGCACTGCCCTTCGAAACAGCTTGTTGATGCAACATTCACTACAGTGGCAGAGTGCCAATGATAGGCAAGCTATTAGCAAGCAGCTATCTCTATTGGATGCATGCATGAGATTTCCAGTTGATGCGCACACGGGCTTGTCGCTTTCTCCGCGAGAATATCGTGAACATAAGGATCGTCATATTCAAGCTTTGCAACAGCGCGCATTCCAGTCATTTAGGGGCTCGACGGTGGAAGAACTGGCCATCGCACCATGCAGTCACATTGCAAATACTTCTAGCTTCACCGAAATGCTGACGTCTATAGTCACTGCAGATCGCTTGCAGCTGTCATCGTTGGCTATCGCTGTTGGTGTACTAGCTGACCAGGCGGAAGCCAGCACTGTCTCTGATGCCGAATTGATTGACTTCTTCAAGGAAGAATACTCGATTAACCACACCGAGCAGGACGCACTTTCCTCCAATATGCCGGTTTATCCTACCGAGCTGGATATTTGGAATCCGATGCTGAACCGAACAGACCTGACGGTGCAAAACGCCAATGCATCTGGTGATGAAACTCTCATGGAAACAGTGGACCACATTTGTAGCGCTGACGAGTCTGACCTGTTCCCGGTGCTACCCGTACGCAAGTTGGGTCTGCAATTCCTGAACGTAGCGGACTATCTGCAGCGTAATTATGAGCTGCTTCAGCTAGAAGCAGCACAAGATATTCGCGAAGATCTCGAGTCGACTATTCGAAAGCTTGACGCCGTGCGTGCTCTGCGTTCATCGCGTGCAAATGATACAGTTTTTCGTGGTTTTTCTCGTTTCGGTGTTCCGCTGGTAAGCGCGCTTCAGACTGTAAAAGTTGGCAAGCCGTCCCTTGGCCAAGTTGCTCCAGCCTCAGTTATTGCGGAGCTGGAGGTGAATCTGTCTAGCCACCATGATCGCAAGTACTTTGACTGCTACCAGACAAAGGAAGTGGTATTTCTCGTGACTGTAAGAGCTACGGCTGACGAAGGTTACGAGATAATGGGCTTTCAGAAAGAGGCGAAAGACAAAGGATCGTTTCCTGAGAACTTCGGTGTACAATATGTACGTGCAGCAGAAGTCGTGAAGGTCACAGATGCTGCTGGTTGTGCTATCAATGACGAAAACCCTATCGGTAAAGGCAGTAAGCGGGCATTTACACTAGCCTTGGACGGCGTGCAATACAAGAACGATTTAGAAGCTGGCCACCTTGAGGCATACGAACACGTGAATTTATTGGTACGGCGTCGACCCCGCGATAACAATTTCAAGGCTGTACTGGATACAATCTCCGGCGCATGGCGCAATGCTGATAAAGAAGAATTGTTGCCAGCATGGTTGCATGACCTCTTCTTGGGATACGGTGATCCGGCTGCTGCGCTGTATAAGTCGATTTACAAGGCGAGGGCAGAGAAGCAGTTGACAGTGCCGATGAGCGAGTTACTGCTAGACGGTGAACATGCACTCGAAGCTGGTGGTGCCGAGAAGCTTATACATATCGATGATGAAACTCAAGAGCTGAGCGCGAAGGATGCAGTTGCCCCATTTACCTATGTCGAGGATACACGGGATGGCTCAACCTTTATCCGAGCATCCCGCAAGAAAAAGCTTACTGCTGAGCACTCGAGCACTTGTCCGCCAGTTCGCTTCACCAAAGCACAAGTGGCTGCCGTGCGCACCGGATTCTGTGAAGGCTTGACTCTGGTCGTAGGCCCACCAGGTACGGGCAAGACAGATGTAGCTGTGCAGCTCGTGTTGAATCTGTACCGCTTCACGCCACCACGAGAAAAGGTGCTAATCGTCGCTCATTCAAACCAAGCATTGAACGACTTTTTCTCGAAGATTCTGGCACAAAATGTCGTCCATGAAGCTGAGATTGTGCGAATGGGACAACGGCAACTTACAAGTGCAAGTGGCTCACCGAAAGAGGAAGGTGAGGGAGCCTTCCATGCGGATTTCAGTCGCAATGGGCGCGTGGCGTTCCTGTTGGAGCGAAGGATAGCCTTACTGGCGGAGGTGGAACAGATGGCTCAATGGCTGATCAAGCACGATTCGGTGCAATACGCTGGCCTTGCCGGCGGCTCGACGTCGTACTCTTGTGCAAACGCTCTTGTTTTCTATCAGTTTCACATGAAGACGTTTCTTGATGCGGCTCGTGAGGCAACTGCGTTGGGCTCAAGAGATGACAAGGTTGCAGCGTTTTCAGCGTTTTTTGCTACGCGAAAGGGTGAGCCCCCCAGCACGATCGAGGCTTTGCGTCAGTTTGCTGTGGACATTGAGTCATATTTCGCCGAGTTGCGGCGTCTCCAACCTTTTGAGCTGCTGCAGACTCCGCGCCAGCGTGGTGACATGTATTTGATACATCATGCTCGCATCATAGCTATGACATGTACGCACGCGGCATTAAATTACAGCAAGATCGCAGACCTCGGACTGCAATTTGGAAGTCTTGTTGTGGAAGAAGCTGCCCAGGTAAGTGAACTGGACAGCATTGTGCCTCTCCTGCTAACGTGCTCCAAAGATGCTGGCACAACATCACATGAAAGCAATCCGTGCTCAGGCCTCCAGCGTGTTGTACTCATGGGCGATGCAAAACAGCTACCTCCTGTGGTAAAGTCGCTTGCGCTGAAAAGCTACGCTCATTTTGACCAGAGCCTCTTTAATCGACTGCTGCGTCTCGGTGTTCCTCATATTGTTCTTGACCGCCAAGGTCGCAGTCGGAGTGAGATAGCCGATATCTATCGATGGCGGTACGACGATGCTTTCGCCAATAGAGGGAAGCACACTACGTTGGGCGATTTACCTCGTGTGAAGTCGGAGACCCCATACCAGGCAGGCAACGTCGGGTTCTCGCATGTAGCACAATTTGTGGATCTCTCGGGAACAGCAAAAGAGCGTCAGTCGAAACCGTTTGCCTATGAGAACGAAGAAGAGGCTCGCTTCATCGTCGCGCTGTTCCGGTACATGCTGCACATTGGCTACCGCGCTGACCAGGTGGCCATCCTCTCGACCTACAACGCGCAAAATGAGCTTTTGCAGCGGTTGCTGCGCGCCCAGGCCCCTGAAGCCGCCAAGTCCTGTCAAGTGTCTACTGTTGATCGCTTTCAAGGCCAACAGAACGATTTCGTATTGTTATCCACAGTGCGTAGCGGGACCAGCGTCGGCCACCTGCGTGATGTTCGTCGCGCCACGACGGCCTTTTCTCGCGCACGACTTGGGTTGTATGTGGTGGGGTGTCTCAGTACCCTGGAGCAGGCACAGGAGCTGCAGCCGTTCGTGTCGAAGTTGGTATCTATTGCCAAGGAGCATGACGGTGACAAAGCGACCAAGCTGGCGCTTGTGCCATGGGCGAGAGTTGATGCAGTGGCACCGAGCAAGGACGAGAAGCGCAAGGTGCAATCAAGAGCGAATCATACTGTCGTGTACATCTCGGATCGGAAGCAGCTCGAGAAGGTAGTGGCCGAGCTGGAGGCGTAGGTAGCGTCGAGTCTAAGCAAGCGCGTACATTTGAACAGGGTACAGTTCTTCCGGAAAGTGACGTTGCCGACGCTCGGCAAGCAGCGTGAGCCCAGCTTGCTGGAACAAGCTCTTGTAATAAACAGCTGAGCGGGTGATGCTACTATCTCGTCGGTCGAGGTCGTAGGGCTCGGCCGTCTGGAAAATGTTCTCTTTGATCACGATAAAGCCACCGGACGTGAGGGCTTCTTTGCACCGTTTTAGGTACCGGACGAGGTCTACGTCCGTGAGATGCACTAGCACCCACTGCATCCAGATGAGGTCGTAGCTTGCTCGTGCCGGTTCAAAGTCCTGCAGCCCCATGCAATACAAGTTTCGTACTCGAGCACGGAGCATCTCGTTCGTTCCAAAGTATTGCGGCACTGCCCGCAATAGTCTCGCACTCTGCTCCACTAGATCCACGTGGTCAAACATAGGCGCTAGTAGAAGTTTACTGACGCGACCAATGCCAGCGCCGCAATCCGCTGCAGCATAACAGACCCACTCGGGTCTCACTGTATCTCGAACATGTTTGAGGAACCGCTTGGATTCACGGATATCGACGCCTGAAACGTGGGCGAACCCGCCAAGGACCCCGTCGTCCGTTGTGGGACAATTAGTCTCGTCGTTCCAGTAGTCGTGTGCACTTGTGTACCACCTGAACTGCCGCCCCTTGGTACCTTCTTCCTCTACGTTTCCTCCACTTTGTTCACTCAATTGGGCTTGCCACATACTGAAGACCGTTCTGCGTGAATAAAAAACACACAGAAGACGGTAGAGTTACAAAAGACGGTAGAGTTAGATGTCTATATATCGACAATAGACTTGGAGCAACTGACCATAGGATGATCAAACGTACTCGTATTCGTTATGACGTTCCGTGCGTTTAGACGCGTCCAGCGCTTGTTGGACACGCGTGGCAATGACTCGCAGCTCTTCCCAGTCCACAAATGAGGAGCTCCTTCGAGCAGTCGGTAGTACGAAAAGCATGGACGTCATTTCAAACTGTTCAATTATTAAAATGAGTTTGGTGGAAATAATTGATTTTTGTCAGTCTCTGGACCATGTCGGACTATTTGATACGCTTACGATTGGTACGATTCCGAACGAACGACCCAAATTTAGTCATTAGATATTGTTTACACGCCGTTATGACATGATCGACGATGAAGACCAACATGCCGTATTTCAGTATCAAGTGATGTCTAAAGTTCTGGGTTAAGTGAAATAGGCACCGTGGCCGTGCACGCCTAGTAGTAAGTACAAGAACATGTAAAATAGAATGGCAAGCAACATGGGAAGGTATCGAAGATGACAACCAATTCGGTGGGAAACAACTTGTCAGCCGTGTCCCGACGTTTTGCAGCGCGATATTTTTCCTCTGAAAGCCAGCCGCGGACGGGCTTCAAATACCTTTTTTTTCGAGCGGGTGTGACTATACGTATGCAAATCGAGACTTTCAGAAGAAGAACAGATACAAGCTGGTAAGTTAGTTATGACCCGCTTGTCCCAAGGATGTCTATCTGAACGCTACCTGTTGCTTTCGAAGCCCATTTGTTGGGACCATATGTGTAACAACTGAAAATGCAAAGTCGTTGTTTGTATCTGTATCGAGCGTATTACAGCCGTTTCGTTCCCGATCCCAGCAGAAGTGAAGTTATACACTCGCGCTAACTAATGGTATGGTATTGTCACACTGGGACTGGTGTTGCAGTGGTTGCACGAAAAAGGATCACGTCGCAGCTCTTTTTGATCCGTCGATCGGTGGACACGCCACCTGAAACACGACAAACAAGCACCAACTTATGGACCTCTATGACTGTTCCTAGATACCATGCGTGTAGACCGCACCTTTTGGTGTGACGTGCAATGCTTCAGAACCGAACCTTTGGAAGTGGTAAGTTCAGCTTCCTGAATGAAGACTGACCGCTCACTTCTCAAAACAATGCCAAACTGTCGCCTATCGTCAACCGTCAACAACTCGTTCCGAGGCACGCGTTCTGCCTATTGTCTGACGTCAGATAGAGTCCGGTTCCCTTTGAAGAAAAAAGCGGCAGACGTCGTCAAGGTCGCCGATACTAATACCTCAAGTCGCAAGAAGACCATTCGGCTCGTGGATGAAAATGCATTGGACGCTACCAAATTGAGCTCGTCGTCCGACTCGACGATCCCATTATCTGCGACTTCGGCGTCATGTATCAAGCTTTCGTATACGCCCACGGACATTCCACTTCGCTTTCGTCGGTATGAAGGCAGATTCGACAACCGACGGGGTCAGTCCCTCCAGTAAATTTCGCTTTTTCCACCCGAAAAGGAGCCTCTCCGTGGTGTTGTGCTCTACGTGCACGGCAGCAGCAGTCACTATCGACGTCACATTAGTCTTTACAGAGAACTGTGTACAAACGGGTTCGGTGTTATCTCGTACGATATGGTAAACCACGGCGCTAGCGACTTTGACAAGCACAAGACGCGTTCCCACATCAGCAAGTTCCAGCACCTCGTTGATGACACCAATACCTTCATCACGTATGCCAAGCGATCCATCTACTCGGATGCTCTTCGATATTGGCGGAAACACCACTACTCACGCCACTCTCAAGTCGACATGACGAGTCTCATTGCACTGCCAGAACCACCGCTGATCATTCTTGGCTCCTCACTCGGGTCATTGGTTGGCATCCACACCATGCTCACGGGTCGACATAAGTTTCATGCGAGCGTTTAAGCTGCACCAACGGTCGGCGTGACGAGGAACCCGTTGTTGTATGTCGAATCACTTTTGCCGCTTGCGAGGTTCATACCAAAGGCACGCATCGTGCCTGCTGTAAACTAGTTCTACCAAGACCCGATGTTTCTTGAGGCGTTCAAGAAAGACCCACTAACTTGCACGGACAAAATGACTGCTCGAAGTGGCGCCGAGGCGTTAAACGCGATCAAACGGCTTGAGAAGGACAAGCGCGTATTGGAGCCGGACAGCACATTCTGTACTATTCCCGTGCTTTTCATTGCAGGCTCCAACGATGGCGTTTCGGACCAGCAGGCTGCTATTCGCTTCTTCGCTTCGTTGGGCACTAGTGACAAGGAATTCAAGCTCATCAACGAAGGTTTCCACTTTGTGTTTGAAGACACGCACAAGGAAGCTGCTATTGAGCATCTCATGCAATGGCTTCATCGACGATTCCCGATTGAGACTCGAACGAATGAGTTTCAAGGAGGCGTATGAGGGTAGTGCTAATAAAAGTAACACCTATGAACAATGTCTAGCTGACTGGTCTTTCATCGCAAAATATTCACCAGGCCTTCGTGACTACAGCAACACGCTTGACACGGTGACATTTTGATCACACCTACAGACCCATACGAATCACTCCAATCTTGCTGACATACTGACCATGGCCGTACACAAACACACCTCGACACTTTTGATGACATACTGGCACCAATATTATAACCAATATAACCTACATCTTTTCTTCCGGGCATGTTATCTGTAAACTTGCGTTGCCCTCTTTTATACTTGATCGCAGATCGGATAATGCTCACACCACGGTATCAAATTAATTTACTTAGCTTAGCGAGCCCGAGGCGCTAGCAAGAACATATCATTTGGCTTGACGGCACAGCTAAACTCTAAAATAATTGCGACTGGTGCTCAGATGGCTGATCCGGAGAGCTATTTTAGCCACTCGATCGGTATCGAAGACCTTGGAGGTTGCACCACGTCTGTCTTCTATGTGCTCCCCTCATTTCAGCGAGAGCTTTCTCGTTTGCATGGTTCACCATTAAATGTCGTACTACCCGATACCAACTAAGGAGCAAAAGAATGCAGCACGCGCGTCGCTTCGTGAACGGGATGCAGATTGAGCTGCAATAGAATGTAATGCAGCACATGATGAGGACGACAAACTAACCGCAGTCTTCGCTTCCTTCTGACAACCAAAAAAGAATTTTAGTACCACATCTCTTGACTAACACGATGGCCGCAGTACTTGGCGCTTTTATTGATGGCATAAGTACACAGCTTTCCGTACTTGGACATTTCGTGATAACGCAATGTCCGTCCGACACAAGGGCGCCCGGAAAAAGTAAGGGTTTACACCAAGCGATCAAATGCAAATCCAGCGACAGCACTTAGCCTAATGTACTAGCTTTCGCAGAAGTGTTTTAGTAAGAATGCACGCAGCCAACTCCAGCTTTCAGGTCAGCTCAAAAACCTCAACGAAAGCCAACACCCTGATAGCCCTCGTCGGCCAGCATTCCGCGGTTTGTATCGCGCTTATTTATAGCAGTTTCGTGCCGCATGTTTCTCGTGGCTTGAGGTAAAAGTGAGACAGCAGGTCAGCATATGCCCAACCGCTACCAGAAGAAGGCAAAGGTGAAGCTGTGACAGCCGTTGAAGACTTGCTGGTCTCATTGCTACCATTGATAACATGGTTCCGAACTCTGATGCTGAGTCATGTTAGCAGATGCGATGGATGTCTTCGAGATATGCGGGTGGTTCGGATAGCTGTTGTAGAGGATAACACACTGACAAACAAATCGACTGTGTCTCAAGCTTACGTGTCGTTAGTTGGTAGACTCGCTCCTGAACGGACGGACGCATTGATGCAGCGGCCATAGAAATACAATCAGTGTGTTTTTACGGGAAATGTTCAAAACTATGGTCGTTTTGCGGAACTTCCGTCCATACTCAAACGTGTTTGTGCTAACGGTAACATTGTGCCTTCTCTTTGTTACTTGCCTGACCAAACATGACTGCGGTAACCTTACTCTGTTTGAGAAGAAAATGATGTACAAGACGACACAAGCACTGGAAGGTCGCAGTGCCAAAACGTGTGTAGATGAATATGATAACATGAAAAAGCACCTCTTCGTTGCCAGTGGGACCAAGTGGACCCCGTCGTTGTGTGTCAACTCGGGCTGCTTGTTATGGTTGGTGGTCTATAGTTGCTCACCGCTCCTTTGAACTTTGAAAGCATCGTTGCTGCTGATAGAAAGTCATGTGACGCTTGTCGGTGTAAAAGCAATCGATAGTGTAGCCGCGGTAGTACTATATTCAATCGCGTGGTATTCTTCCGAGCCGAGACTTTCGTAGTTTATGGTTCGACACGATGACGAGTCTCGAGTCGGAACCTCCGATGCAACCAATCCACAAGGTACTCGAAAACTTCCTCCTTTTCGGGCTCCTCGTAGATCATGTGATACAACCCGTCAAACAGTTTGAAATCCTTGTCCAGGCTTCCCATCTGATTGTAGAACTTATACGCTGCTTGTTGATCAGAAATGCGGTCGACGGATCCAGCGAGGAATAGCATCGGGACCCCACAAAACGGACTATCACCATCGGCCACTCGACGATCATGTTGAAGTCGCATCATGGCATGAAGTGATTGATGACCACTGAGCGGGGTGATCATGTCACTGATCGTCATAGGGTCTTCATGGTACCTTTTCAGAAACTCGGGGTCTCGTGATCGTAAGCTGTGCTGAATCGCTGGGATAACCTTCGCCGTTGGGAACGCCGCGACCAACGGACGAGCAAATTTCCATTGAGCCCACAACACCTTCGTCCACGTGACACCAATGGTCGGTGACGCCCAAAAAGCAGCGTGGAACTTGTGCTCACCTGCTAGCACCGTGTGCAATCCAATAAGAGACCCAAACGAAGCTCCCGAAATGATGAGCGGCAATTCGGGTGGAGCCCTGCGTCGTTTTTCTTTTCCATGCGGGTGACGAGGGTGGTGGTGTTTCCGCCAGTATCGAAGCGCATCTTTGTAGATTTTGCTCTTGGCAAACGTGATAAAGTCGTTCGTGTCGTCAACGAAGTGGTCAAAGTTGCTGATATGTGCGCGCATCTTGTATCGGTCGCAGTCACTAACGCCGTGATTTAAGAGATCGTAGGTAATAACGCCAAAGCCTGCCTTGCAAAACCGTTCGTAGAGAGCTGTACTCCGTCGGCAATGGTCACCCATGCCATGCAAGTGCACTATAACTGCCCGCATCGCCAACTTCTCCGGCGGAAACAGGGAGAAGTACAAGAGCGACTGGCCTCGTCGGTTCTTAAACGTGCCTTCGTAGTGCCGAAGTCGTGCATACGGCTCTTTCGTCCTCTGCAACAGCGGAATGGATACCGAGTCGGACGACGCTCTCGGACGTGCCCGAATAGTATCCCCGAGGATCGGAATATCAACCGACATCTGACCTCCGTCCGAGGATGCCCGTCCACGCATCCTCTCATGATCATCTGACAAGTGACGACGACTATGGGTCTGCTTAGCTTGCTTGAAAACCAAATCAACGGACGACTTGGCAGCTGCAAAGTTGTCCTTTGCTGCAACTGGAAAGTGGCCTGACTGCTTGTTCGAACCTGGTGCAGCAGTCGTAGAGCTGGTGCCCGAGCGTAAATCCACCACGCAAGGCTTTCGTTTCTCCGTTGTCGGTTGGCATGCAGCTTTCGACGCGAGCAAGTCTTCAAAACACAACGCAGGCTGCGAGGAAGGAAGTTCCCTGCCTCCTTTCAAAGCAGTTAAATCAAGAGGATATTTTGTCGGTGCGGACTGCTTGACTGCTTCGTTTAAAAGGTGGTCAACAAGTTCAGCTTTAGGACGAGACCGCACCGATTGCGCTTTCGTCTTTTTCTTTGGTGGTGTCTTCTCGGACGTACTGGAACTGGTACTGCTAGCAGAACCAGAGCCATCAAAGCGAGGAACCCCCGGGGCCCTGGCCCTAAGACTTCTCAAAGCTTTGGCTCCAGCCATCGAAGCTTGAGACAGCAACGGCGTCGATCGCGCTTTCGACGTGCGTGTCGGCGGCTTGGGAACCGTCGTAGATGACGGATTTTCCACGACTTTTAAGGGCTTCGTCGTCGTCGTCTTTGCAGCTCCAGCAGCAGTTGTTGACTCGGATGATAATCGAGACTTGACCGTCTCCCCAGCAATTACCGGCGCAAAAGCTGGAGTCGGGGCGGGGCAAACCGGACGCGGTTGGTCCGGACTCGAATCGGAGCTAGACGACGACGTGGTGGGTGACGTGTCGCACGAATTCTTTGACTCCTTGAACGACGTCATTGTCGTAGTTGGTCGGATGGATGATCCTTGTAATGCACTCATCCGCTCCTCTTGGATGGCTGACATGGCGAGTAGTGCATTGCGATTGTGGGCGTGGCGAACGGGAAGTCCAATAGGCCCTTTGGTCATCGGTTCGGAAATGACACGACGGCTTGGCTCAAACGCGTCAGTTTGTCTCTGAATGGGGAGGTTTGAGAAAATTTGAGCGAGGTGCCAGCTACTTCATCAATGAATCCCTCGATGGACGATTGATCGATCGGTCGCTCGATCGCTTATTTGCTCGGTGGGTATTGAGTTCTGACTTGAAGAAAACCAGACACTCGCGTTGAAAACAGGAGCACCAGTTGAGATGGTGCGTGGCCTTTCAGGTCACGGTTCGCTCATCTCTCCTCATTAGCTACGGTGTTGTAGCGAGGTCGACAAGGTTTCAGCACATAAGGTTTGCATGAAAGGGACGTGCGTGTCGAGTAGTTGTCAAGCAACAAGTATTGCAAACGTCTGCTTCAAATCTATTAGAGACTCGCGCGACAGTCGGTTATGCCAGGGCTATACCACGATCTGAAGCGCTGGCTTTTTAATATGAATGAGACGACCTTGACTACGGTTTTCGCAAAGAGGGGACTTGTAGACGAAGCGAATGCTTTTGTGCACCTGTACGTATAACTAACTGCATGGAAGTCTCTTCGGGACACATTGTCCGTTCCACTGTCTTCAGCACACTGCAAAATGCGACTCGAAATTTCTACTATGCTTAATGTAGCTAGACTTGCCTTTTGTTTCACAAGTGCCTTGGTATCACATGTTGCATAGTTATTTGTAGTTGTTCAATCCTCTCTTTTGCATTCGTCGCTTCGTGAGGAAGCATGCGTGTCAACAGGCTGCCCGTTAACCGATACAAGACGCAAATGGCAATGACAACTCTGGAACTTTGGCCTTCAACATGTTGATGCAAAGTGGTTCTTGCAAAATGGTTCTTGCTTAGGTGGTAGGTGGTATTCAATATGGAAAGCATACTGAGAGCAGCTTGACTAACTCGACACCGTTCCAGACGAATAGCAGCTCATTAACGCGTTTCGGACGGGAACCGACGGCGCAACCACTTGGCTAGGTACCTGAATACATTCTCCTTCTCGGGCTCTTCGCACACCAAGTGATAGAGTCCATCAAAGAGCTTAAACTCCTTGTCGAAGTTCCCCATCGTACCAAAAAATTTGATCGCCGCCTGCTGGTCAGAGATTCCATCGAGCGAACCTCCAAGAAAGAGCGTCGGAACGGCACAAAACGTGCTGCGTGGATCCATCACCCTGGCGTCTTCTTGCAGTCGAACGACAGCCTGAAGGATCTCGTGTCCAGTACGTGCTGTCATCATGCCCACGTACGTAAGCGGATCCGCTTTAAATCTCCTCAAAAAGTTGGGGTCCCGACTGAGCAGCTCATGCTGCACAGCAGGCACCACCTTGGCCTTTGGCATCATTGCGGCCAACGGTTTTGCCAGCTTGGACTCGGCCCAAAGCAGTGGATTCCAAACCAAGCCGAACGTTGGTGAACTCCACACCGCAGCGTGGAACTTGTGCTGTCCCGATAATACCGTGTGAATGCCGACGATCGAGCCAAAACACGTACCAGCAATAATCAGGGGCAATTCCGGAGCAGGAGCATTGTCCGGGTCACCTTCTTGATGACGGTAGTGACACTTTCGCCAGTATCGCAGTGCATCCGTGTAGATCGAGCGCTTTGCGAACGTGATAAAATCGTTTGTATCCTCAACGAGATGAGTAAAGTCCCCAATGTGCGCACGAGTTTTGTGCTCGTCGAGGTCGCTCACACCGTGATTAAGCAAGTCGTAGGTGATTACCCCAAAACCTTCTCGACACAAGCGTTCGTACAAGTTCACGTTCCGACGACAGTGATCGCCAAGCCGGTGCAGACACAGCACCACCCCACGCAATGGCATTCGCTCCGGTGGAAAGAGAGAGAAGTAGAACAGCGTCTGTCTTCGTCGATTCATGAATCGGCCCTCGTAATGACGCAGACGCAACGGAGACGCTGGCACGCTCATTCGAGGTGAAGGGGTAGACGGAGATGGAGATAAGGTGGCTGTCGATGTCGAACGAGGAACCGTTTCTTCACTTGACACTTTTATCGGTGACCTGCATGGAAGAAACGATTGCAGCAAACGCGAACGTTCTCGAGAGCCCCCATATAGACGAGGAGAGACTTGCAGCTTGTCCTTTGCTGAGTTCGTAGGAAGTGGCGACTCCGAAGACTGCGTCGCGGGCAGTCTTGACTGCCGACACGATCTCACTTGATGTTGTTCCGTATCGTTATGACGCGATGCCGACTTTAAATACTGCGTCGAGTGTTCTCGTGCGGAAGGACTCAATTCTCTGATCGATCTTGTCCGACGATCTTCGGTGTCTGAAAGCAACGTAGGCGAAGGAGGAGGCGACTTTACTCGGTCAACTTTTGGAGCTTCAGCATAGTATGATGCCTGTCGACCATCCATTAGTTCGTTCTGATCACTGCAACCAGAAACTTGTCCCGAAAGCGTCTGAGACCTCAGACTGTCGTCGTCAGTTAGACGACTCGGGCTTCGAAATGGTGGGAGCATGCGCTTTCCCTGGACTCCTGTGGATAAAGGTGGGGAATTGGACCGACTACTGTCACGTGACGTCGTACGTGGTCGAACTGCTTGATGAAGATCCGGCTCAGCTCGTCGGTCGTGGCCGTACACTTGAGGTGAGAGAATCGGGTTCATCTTGGTTGACGACTTGGATCGGATCCTCGCATTGTGCTTCCTACTACTGTACGAAGCCTTTGGTGAGGGACACCGCTCACTCCTTCGTGGAGCTAAAGGGGGATCCGAAAAGGCTTTAGGACGGGTAGTGCTGGATTCGTAGTGATCCGTCCGACGACGAATAGGTCGTCCCTGAAGCGCAAGCTGTTCGATCTCCTCGTTCTCTTTGCACGACGACGACTTTCTCGATTGGACACGTAACGCACTCTCTGGATCCAGACGCCCTTGATGGGTACTATAGCGATCGTTGCGAACGTCTCGCTCGTTTCTTGGACTCAATGGCTCGCGATGGCTGGAACGGGATTCCAAGGAGGTCCATGCCCGAGTTGCGTCCTCGTCGGTATGGGGACTGTGTGGAGAGATCTGCAACGTCTTGGTGGCAGTAACCACGGACTCGATCGTTGGCACAACCTCGGAGCGATGAACTGGTGACTTGGGAGC
Source organism: Hyaloperonospora arabidopsidis Emoy2 (assembly GCA_000173235.2). NCBI lineage: Eukaryota > Oomycota > Peronosporomycetes > Peronosporales > Peronosporaceae > Hyaloperonospora > Hyaloperonospora arabidopsidis. Next base: position 194,316 of record JH598357.1, read on the forward strand.
TGGTTGGTGGACCCCGTTCTGCTCTGGGGAGTCACGGGGTCGTTCTTGAAGTGCATCAAGGAAACTGCCATTGCTCGGCTTAATGTCGTCCGGATGTTTGAACTGTTCTTCGAGACGCGACTCGCGCATACTTGCCGGTTCTTCCACAATGACGGACATTGGGAGCGCGTCTCGAATAGGGACGTGGGGACGATGGGCCCTACCGCTACTAGGGGAGACTTTCTTACAGTTGGGCATTGGGTTGGTTGGTTGGTTGGTTTGTTAACAGGTAGATGCCAACAGAGAGAGAGAGAGAAAGAGGGGGATTACGAAGAGCGAAGGAAGAGAGAAAAGAGATGTGACACTTTCTTTGGTTATAGATTTGCGCGTACGACATGAGGAAGAGATTCATGGAGATGTCTAGACGTGGAAGAGCCGGCGGATAAGGAACGAAAGCCTGATGCTACGTAGAAACCGCCCGATAATTCGGAGGAAAATGACTCGATTTTGTACAGCTGGATGCCCGCTATCGCCTGGTTCGAGCATAGCCGTGTAAGGGTCGAGTGGATGCTTCAATCGAACGCTTTATATAGTGAGAGGAGGAGAGTTTTTGCCACCCACAATATCGACAAAGACGGTGGAATCATATGATAGATATGCAGACGCTGATTGCAGAGATTTATTTTTACAATTTTTGAGCTGGTCGTCTGGTGCTTTACATATCGACTTACGTCCGCGTCTGGGTCTACCCTAGCTACATTGCATGAAGGGCTTTGAGACCTGTCCATTTTATTCTTCCTCTTCTCGCCCTGCCGCGACATTTTAGGATCAAGCCAGAACAGTCGATCTGTGGAAAACCTGGCAGGCTGCATCCTTGATACAGTAGATACAATGACAGCAATCAGCGACAGTTTCGTTGATGTCGGCCAGCGAACGGATGGAGGACGGACGTTGCAACCCGGAGCTCAGCTGCCCCTTTGTCGGATCCCCTAGTCCTCTCCTGATACAACGCGATCATTCAGGCAGCAGGAAATATAATCACTGATAGTAGCTCTCACGCCTCTTGTGTGTCCTGGCACCGCAGCGCTACGCCTCAGGTAGATATGGTGTCGATGGTGTACGAAAAGATCTTAATTGCTGCGGTAAGACCGTATCGAGCTTGATGCCTCGTAAGAAACTGCCAAAGATAGGGCAATGCGACTACTGTGCCGCTTTGCTTTTACGAGATAGAAGTGCGGGCGGTACGAGGTTTACGGTGGCGTAAACTCAAATGTTTGAAATCGGTCGAGGATGTAATTGCGTCATTAGTATCGCACTATATGGTCGATACCAGGACTTAAATTCGGAGAGCTAGCTTGTGTACCTGGTCAAACACGCCTGTCATGCAGTTCAAATGCAGATACGCTGGTGACGGTACGGAATAGACTTTTTGGATTAATACATACGACGTTTGAGATCCACGCCCACGTTGTACCTAACCCATGCACCGCAGAAAAAAACTTTCGTCCGGGAAGCTTAGCGTGACTGCAAAGATTGCAGCACCCAGGAGCAATCAGGCTAAGGCTATCACTTCATCGTGTCGCCATGTGTAGCTCTTCGCGTCACCGTCAGTAAAAGACACACCTTTTGCCTAAACTGGTAGTGCGATCCAGTAGGTGGTAGCTCCAGGTTTAACCGCTCCGTCACTTCAGGCATACACGCGCAGACAAATAAAGACGTCGTAAATGTTACAACAATATGACTTGCAAAGCTTGTACGTGAAGCCACGGTGCTACAAAACTTGGCTGTCTTAGACGGTGAGTGCATCTAATTCCAATGACTAGGCCTACCGGTTAGACTCTCGTAGACTGGAGTGATGGTTCGCATTGAGAATCATTGACTAGTCTTCACGCGTGACTTTCCACCGCCATCTTTGCTCACCGAAAACGACCCTCGACGGTCGAAGCGTCTTGTCACATCTCAGAAAGCGCAAAGATTAAGATGCTCTCGGTGGTGTTTGTCTTTTCGCTGCCACATACAGCAATCAGCACGACTAGTTGTAAGAATAACGACTTCCGCATGCTCTGTATCCCCCGCTTGCAGTACAGACCTCAGCTGTACTGAGCATGTGTGAGGTATGAGAAAGACAGAGGAGCAGTCGCCGCTAGGTTGGATGTACCCAGTATCAATGACTGTCTCAGCAATATATAATTACACTCTGTGACTTCTATGAGCACTACCTGACGTACGTGCTAATGATGAGCTGTGTCATTTTGACGAGTAATCGAGGAAGTGGCCGTGGATTTGTCACTTGAAAACTGTCACCAAGTGTCTTGCATGCGACGAGCCTCTACGCTTCTTTTGTACACGAATTTGGCTCGTTGTAGACAGTATGCATCGACGTATCGTGGCTAAATCATCCACCACGCGGTTGACGGGTACACGTTTCTTTACAGTTAAGCATGTCCAGGACATGCATGGTGCCTGCCTGTACGTGTGCTCAGAGGCTACGCGGCTATGAGATGCTCTCACACGTAAAATATTTCATAAGTTTATGCGGTCATCTTTCTTGTCAAAATGTAGGGCCCTCGGTCAAGAAACACGTTTTTCGTGCTCAGAAACGTACCCTCATACGAATGGTTTACTTTGATGCAGTAAAATATGAGATGACGCGTGCATTACGCGGTCGTCTTTGACCACATCGTCTGTCACGAATATCTCAACTGCTCGCAGCGAGGTTCTCCTTTCATGTTACATACTACCAAGTCATAGTTAGAGAGTTAGTACCGAAATGCTTGCTTGCGCTTGAACACGCTGGTAACTGATGACTCTGTACATACCCCGCTCCCTGGATTGACACCTACAGCTTCTTCTGTTGGCACGGAGCAGTGAGTTATTGCAGAAAATACGGTTGCATATTGAGGGCGGAGGCACATGCCGGTGGTATCTTAGGCCTCGTGAACGCAACCTGACAGGCCACAGGATGACCTGGTCGAGTACGACTATCTTTATTGAATACGTTGAGCTGCGATTTTATGTGCGATGGTTGATAAACGACGCCGCGAAAGCAGAATGTGCAGGCACATACGGCGCCATCTCCGCCTCAGGTTAATTTTAGAGACTCTCTCCTATCCTCTACACGTGCATGGCAAAGCCTGCCTGCCGTAAAAACCACTGCCCGATGTCAGGATGAAGTTCAGACATTAAAATTGTGTCCATCCTTGCGCAATACTTAACCATGTCATGATGCTGGTCTAGTTATATTAGCCTAGATGACTGCCATATCGATGATGCAGGCCAAAAACATCGCATGTCATACGCTACCGTGGGTGTTTCACATAGTTAGTAGTTTGAGCTAAAGAGTATCTTCCGGTGGCTCTCAGAAATGGATTATTAGTGGCGACGGTAGTTATCATTGCGATTCCAATCAGTATGTAGCTTCATGAGCGAGAAGTAGAAAATATAAGCAGCCTGCTGTATGTTGCAGCGCAGCAGGGTGAACAGACCGAAAGGGAGCAGGAAAAACGTCAAGTCAACTGAAGTGTCATAGTACTGCTGCACGTCTACAGTAGAAGGAGGTATAACTGTAAGGAAAAGAGCCTCCGTGTTGTGAGCTACTCTCATCAGCACGGCGGGTCGATGTTGATTGTTACTAAAGATAAGCGCCTGTAAGCGTCTTGTAGCTCTTGTCTTTGTATTCGTTGCCATACTCGGCGACGTCTAAGTCTACTCCGTCAGAAGCTTTAGGATCCCCCTCCTCTCAGTCCATTCAATTAACTGGTCGTCATCTTCTTGCCGTCGGAATGAGTCAAATGGCTCATCTACACCAGCGATTGTACGACGTGGTTAGAGAGTATTGATTGTGGGCGCAGAGAATAAGCACCGTTCGTCATGCCGCGACTCGCCTGTTTACCGGAGCATCTCCAGCCTCGAGCTCATGTCGACTTCGTTGACTCTCCGTGCTTTAACTCGAGCGGCTTGAACTGAATTGATTGATACGAAAGCCGTCCGAGTCTATCTCGATTGGTATCAAAGTTCAAGCTGCAAGTGATCGAGGATGTCGGCTGGAACGTGGTCGTCAATGGCACCGTCGTCGTCGACGTACTTATCATCATCTTCGACGTCTTTCAGCACCTACACACCATTGGAATTACGCCACTTTGAAGGCAAGTTCCAGAGCTTCCGCGGCCATAAGCTCTTCTACTATTCGCTCTACCCACCACATCACCACACGCTGCGAGGTGTCGTGCTTTATCTGCATGGAGTAGGTGATCACTGTCGTCGGTACTTGTCCTTGTACGAGCGGATGTGTGAAGAAGGTTTCGGTATCATCACGTACGACTTGGTGAACCACGGCGCGAGTGACTGCGATCATCATGCGACACGAGGTCACGTTCGCAGCTTTCGGCAGCTCGTAGAAGACACGAATGCGTACGTCACGTTTGCCAAGGCGTCCATCTTCCCGCTGACCAGTTACTTGTCGCCGCCTTTGATCATTGCGGGCACGTCATTTGGATCACTTGTGGGACTGCACGTGGCACTCGCTGGACAGCACAAGTTCTGCGCTGGGTTCTGGGCAGGACCGACCGTGGGCATGGTGATGTCAACTCTCTTGAAGGTGCAAGCAGCATTAATCCAGCCACTGTCTCTATTATTGCCTCGGGTGCGACTTGTGCCGGGCGTTGACTACCATCTGCTTTGGCGAGATCCCGGCACGCTGCAGGACTTTAAGGCTGATTCACTAGCGACCATGAGCGATATCACTACAAGGACCATGCAACAAACGCTTCGTGCCATGCACCAATTGACGGAAGACAAGCACATACAACAAGCTGGCAGCGACTTTTGTGCGCTGAGCATGCTGTTCCTCGTTGGCTCGGAAGACCATGTAGCTGATCAAGGGGTCACGAGGAGGTTCTATGACAAACTTGCCAATTCGGACAAAGAATTTGTTGCGTTCGACGGTGTGTTCCATAGCGTATTTGAAGACCCGGAGCAAGACGAGGTCTTGGCGTTTCTGTCTCAGTGGCTACGGAACCGATTCCCGGAGCTGCATGCCACGTAAAAACGTTGGTGAAACAAGTCTCGACCACGGTACCCCTCGCTCAAAAATTGCAGAGCTATAAGGACATCCGTAGTGCATGAATAAATGAGTGCTTCTTTACGAAGCAACCGTATGAAACTACAAGCCGATGTACGCTCGAGGAAAGTGAGCGAGTCGACTAGCCGTGACACCGAGTGGTAGCCAATAACCCAAAAATAATCCAGCTCATCGTGTTCATGTGATTGTTTGGTCATATTGTCTTCTTTTTGCAAGACACAACGCTAGACCGTTGTTAATGATACACTTGGATCTGCCACAAACGCGTCGTCAGGCTGTAGCAGTGTCATGCTACTTCGCATTCTCGACGAAAGGACTGCACGAAATGACCACTATCCGCGACTTTATTGCGTTGATGAACTTCTGCTTTAACATAGCTCGTGCTTCGCGAGGAAAGTCAATAATTCACAAGTAGTGCAGATCATGTGTTCAGTTTCGCATTTACGTGGAAACATGTTTACGGTAAAAAGTTACGGTGCTGTTGTTAGTACGATGTTGGGGCACCCCAAGAAATGATGTCTTGTGCAATCGACTCCTACCATGACGCCACGTAGGAAAAGTTTGCACGGATTACAATGCAAGGTCTGTGTGAGATCAAGTCACGCAAGTGCAATCCATAAACAAAAAAATGCCTACACAGAGAAGAAGCCTATGTCCATTTAGTTAAGAGTAAGAACGAGCGGATACTGATAGCAATGCTCGCAATAGAAATAATAGCATTCATGCCACGCTAACGCTAGCTACAAGAATGACGATGCCCGATGACGAGAAGCCTCACGCTTTAATCAAGAGTATACATTTGTCTTACTCAATACGTAAGAGTCTCGGCGCTGGATGTAGAGCTATCGATTTTTTGCGTTGCGTGTCGGACGGTGTTTATACAAGCAAAAACGTGAGCCGATTTCGTAATTATAGCAAATCCGCAGATCTCGTAACATTAGCGATGTGGCAGTACTCGTTGATCAGCACATTTAATACAACATAGACGTCTGAAGTTGTGACCTTTTCCGCGACACTTTGAATGTCATCAAACGCAAGTACACCATCGACACTAGCTCAGCTCTGATAGATACCGAAGCCTGGGTGCTTGAAAGTAGCAATCTCGATCTAACCTAGTATAGCCAATCGGTCACAAATATAAGCGAAAGGGTGTTCTTGCAAACTGAGACCGACGATCGATGCAACCGGGAAGAACGACGGACAAAAATAGCTGTATCGTCGCAATTCACATTGCTGTGAAGATCTTTGCAGAGCGATAATCTCTCTGTGTTACGTGTCTGATGCTTGAAAACAATGAAAACGCTCGTTATTGAACAGACAAAACGCTCCACTTATCGATATTACACGTGATAAGCGTCTGTCGATGTCCATCCGCGCTGATCAACATAAAGGTACCCACAAGTCCGCGGCCATTAAAGACAATAATCTTAGCTGTGAGAATGTCGATCAAGTTTTACGGTATAAACTGGAGTTACCATTTCTATACCGCTCAGTCAATTAGAAATTTCTAGTATCGCTATTTTACTTACTGATAAACCGATACCATTTTTGTTCGAAGCTTTATAGATCTTTCCGCACTATCATATTCTGCATTATCCAGTCAAATTTTCTTTTTTCATGGATAAGCTGTTTCAGCGTAGAAGGCCTGATAGAAAGTCATGCTAAACAAGTTGTAGTCGCCCAGCATCTTAAATTTGTGATTGAATAAAATATGTTTAAACGAGGTATTCGATATTGTTGTTCAATCTCCTGGTCCCACATTTATTTACCAGTCAGCCACTTGCGGCTGTTGCATACTGCATTGTAGCGCGATTAGTATATTTAAGATATTTAATTGTTGTAGATTGAGGCTATACAACTGAGTAAGGCGCACTAAACATCGCACAAACTTACGTGGGTTGCTCATGGAGCACGGTGAAGTCCTCTTGATAGATACTGGGGTTTTGCAACCCAACATGAAAATGCAGAAGGCTACTGTCGTAGTTTTGTGGTGGAGTGGCGATCGATCATTTTATGAGACGATCCCAACTCTTCACTGGTGCCCAGACGACCGACTATCGGAGGGGGTACTCCGTTTCCGTGCCTTGTATTTCCTTTCTCACCTTGTGTAACCGTCGGTAGGGCGGGCTGCACTCTTCTCGGTGGACTCGTGTCGAGGGAAAACTTGACCGTGTTGGGGATGGGGTTTGTGATCGTGCGGAAATCTTCACACGATCACGGGTATACTGGAAGGTTACTTGATGTATGTAGCGGGGCTAGAAAAACCCGTACTTAGCTTACACTAACGCTTGAGGAAGACTCAAGCCCAAGTCTTAGGTATTAAGTAAATTTAACTCTGTTTGTATTTTTGTTTCTTTAGATCCTAAGTACGAGTGGCTCCTTGGACTCATGGGGACCACTCGGTCTACGTGTCGATATCTTATTGGCTAATAATGAGTCTGACCTCATTAATCCCACTAAGACACGACATGCTACATCCGCTAGTCCGGAAGTAGCCCTCCTACTTAAGTAACATGTAAACTTTAATCGAAACTACTTATGTAACCGGGTGGCCCATTACATCACCACCTTCTCAAAACAGCACTCACCAACCGTGAGTGCACAACTGTCGCGACGACAAGCCTCCACAACCGAAGCACGATGAACACCGAAGCGACTCCCAACGTCACACCACTCCCGAGCACAATCGGCGGGAGTGCAACAGTACGCGGCATGGATCAGCAGATTATCCCGTGGGCGTTGTACGACTTGTCTGGAGCTCACGCTCCGGACTCACTTGGAACGATGCAGGACTACTTCAGGCGTTTCCGCGGATTACGCGGAAAGAGTCTTGAAGGTGTCGCATACGACGCTCTGCAGAGTTCCTGGTGCGCCTTCATCCGGCGATGGAACCGGATGATTGAAGATAGTAGAAGCTTTCCAGTGTGGATCGCCACCTGAGCGGACCTTCGCGCCGATCATTCAGTCGGCGCGTTACGCGATAGAGTGCGAGGACGCTTGGAATGAAGACCGACTCTTCTACTTCCACGTGAACGAGGGCTGTTACGCTTGCGACTCGATGCCACGACCAACTCGTGACGAATGGTGAAGACACATCGCTGGGCGTACGCTCAGTGAGCTCGAGCAATCTTGGATCGGGAAGTACGAGCGCAGTATGCATGAGTGGAGGGCTGCAACTACTCGCGGTTTGCCTCGCCGGCAATACCACTTTCGACAGCGGAGATTGACTCCGCTGGATAGTCAGTGCAGAGTGGCGATGCGTTCGCCCGCCCGTCTTGATGTGCGGTACTCATCAAGGTCTCGTCGTCGTGATCGTGGTGACACGTATTCACCACGACGGTCTCGTTCACGTCATCGTTCGTCTTGCCGTTCTCGTTCACCACAAGAACACTCACCCCTGCATTCACGTCGGTGTGCCCTGACAGCATGGACTCATAGTCCCGAACGACAACTGGAACTTCGCGAAAGAGTGAGGAACGCGGCTCCCACGAATTCTGCTCGGTGGAAACCCAAGCCAGCGTATGCGATACTGGCGCGCGGTTGGTACCGCACGCGTCACGTGGGCCGATGATGCTGCGGCAGTGGATGGATCCCTGTGATCAACAATATGATCCACTATCCAGCGCACCTGGCCTTCCGCATCGACCAGCGGCGATGGGCCCTCGCAGAGATAACGCTGGCGTCCTGGTTGCCCAGGACGATGTTGACGAGGCTGTTAACAGGGCTGCTGACGCTCATCTGGAAGCCTAGGCGGCTCTCGAGCGTGCTGCACAGGTGGAGAAGACTGTGAGTGAGATCCCTCAGTCGGGCCGCGAGCTGCTCGAACGGATGAGGAACCTGTAACGCCAGGTTCATGGGAATGCACAGATGGGAACGCAGCCGCGTCCGATTTCATTGGCACGTCGAGCAAGACGGGATGGGAGGCCGACTTACGAGCCTCGGACCCCATCATCGGAGCCAACCCGTGAAGCGTAGCCGGGCGACACTGCTTAAGCCGCCCGACGTAGAACGTCGGGTGAAGAAGCAGCGAAGTGGGGATGTCCAGCGTGTAGGTATCACCAATCACCTTGAGAACTTTGAATGGTCCTACGAAGCGTGGCGCGAGTTTGCTCGCGCCTAAGTTAGTAACCGCCGAATCCCTTAAACCCTCAGTAAAGAGTAATACACGATCACCTTTAACGAACTTGTTCATGTTTTTCCTGCCATGTTTGTCCATATTTTCTTTCTGTTTGTCCACTGCAGCCTGAAGTGCGTCACGTATAAATCAGGTGATGGCTTGACGTTGGAGCATGAACTTCGACACAGCCGCATCATCAATTGGTCGCGCCGACTCAATTGGCGCGTAGTTGGCCTACGGAGAAGGCACATGTTGAGCTAAAGACGGGTCAATCCGTGCCTGCGCATTCCAGCGAGCTAACGAGGACGCCACGTCACGTGGCGTCACAATAGTAGACTTCGCCTTGGATCGGGTGACGACATTCGCGTTCAAAATACCCGGGCTTCACTCGATCATTGTTTATCACTTTCATCCCCTCCCAGAGTGGAGTCACGAGTAGCCGTGGGGACACCCACGGCGAGTAGGGTAGGAACTCGAGGATGTCGAGTCGAATTCACAAAAAAATGGCGTCAACCCTGTTGACGCGTGTACAGCATTGTTGAGCGCAAACTCAGCAAGTGGTAGGATCGCAATCCAACTCGTGAAGGACATAGCGTAATTTCGAAGGACATCTTTGAGTACTCGGTTTACTCGCTCGGTTTGCCCGTCCGTTTCCGGATGGGCCGCTGTCGACATACGTAGTTTCGTAACGAGAAGCTCGAACAGTGACGTTCAGAACGCGAATGTGGATCGAGGATCGAGATCCGAAACAATGTTCTCCGGCAATCCATGATTGCGAAACACAGCGTCGATGAAATACACCGCGGTTTCTGCCGCGGTGACCTTAGCATGAACAGGAACCAGATGTGTCATCTTGCTAAATCTGTCCACGAATACCAGAATACCCGTTCTGCCTTTACTATCGGGTGCGAGCCCGAAGGTAAAATCCATGGAAACTGAGCGCCAGGCCTCAGTTGCTATTGGCAACGGTCGAAGGGGAGCCTGCGACGATGGAGATGGCTTAATTCTTTGATAGATTTTGCATGTACGAATCCAGTTGCGCATCCACTTGTACATGTGGGGCCAGAAGAAGTCACAAGACATAGCCGCGAAAGTCTTTTTGCGGCTGAGATGACCACCAGTTGGAGCATCATGTCATGAATAATTTGAGCACACAAATCCATGTCGTTGGCGATCACCGTACGAGGAGCATCTAATTGATCGATGCTGTACAGGAGTAGATCCCAGTCCAAACTATATCGCAGAATATGATCACGCTTGGTTCTCGAAAGAGCACCCAGCGCAACGTCACTGGTGCACGCAGATAAGCGATTATATCGGCGTAGTCTGGATCATCCGCGTAAGCCGCAACGATTTCGTCGAATAAGCACAGCTTGGGACTGACCCGAGTTAAGTTCAGCGACACACATATCGCGCAACGATCATAACCTTCTTCGTCGTCAGTCGCCTGACGACTCAACGCCGTCCGAGGATCATAATCGGGACGTCTCGACAAAGCATCGGCAAGAATGTTGTTCTTGCCCGGCTTGTAATGCACGACAAAATTATACTCGGAGAAAAACGAAAGCCACCGTGCCATTCGCTGGGACAAGTGCGGACTCTTCATCTCTGTGCGCAGCGATGCGTGATCAGTGTACAAAGCAAACGTGAGTTCACCGAGTAGGTGAACGCGGAACTTGATGAGTGCGTAGCGCATCGCTAACGACTTCTTGTCGTGAACTGGATAGTTCTTTTCCGCTGGCTTCATTTGTCGTGAGTTATAGATCACGACTCGTTCATGGCCCTCATGATCAAACTGCATGAGGGCACAACCAAGCGCGAAATCACTTGCATCGCATACGACGTGAAATGGCTTGGCCGGTAGGACCAGCACTGGCGCTGACGCCAGGATCTTCTTCACTGCGTCGAAGGCTGCTTGATGTTCAGGACGACAAGACCACGTGGCGTCTTTCTTCAAAAGTGACGATAAATGCTGTATAGAACCGGCGTAGTCCTTTGTATACTTATGCAAGTAATTAGCCAAGCCAAGCCAAGCCACTGACGTAATTACGTGGGGTTCTTGGGTGTGAGCCAAGAACAGATGGACGAAACTTTCTCTGGATCAGCTCGAACGCCTGATTTACTCGCATAGCAACCCAGCACCGGAATTTCCGGTGCGCAGAAGACACACTTCTTGAGATTCGCATAGAGCTTGTTCTCTCGCATGACTTGGAATACTCTTTTCAAGTGCTGAAGATGAACCTGGACCTCGCTGAGGTCGCCCTCAGAGCGACTGTGGACGAAGATATCGTCGAAGTAACTGGGAGCAAAGTCCCGTAATGGTATCAGCACCTGAGACACCATGCGATTAAAAGTGGCAGGTGCATTCTTCAACCCTTGTGGCATTACTAGCCATTCCCATAGCATGCCACTAGGGATGCTAACTGCTGTGAGTGGTATGTCACTCTCTCTCATCAGGATCTGGTAAAATCCATCGGTTCGATCGATGGCTCTAAAGATGACGCTCCCTGATATGGCGTTTAACACCATATCCTTCCTAGGGATAGGCGTTTGTGCAGGAATAGTGGCATCATTTAGTTTGTTAAACGCATGCACTATTCGCCAGCCTCCCGTAGCTCCTTCACGCAGAAGGTTGGACTCGAGTGTGGTGCACGTGACCCGCCTTACGGCGTCCTTCAAAGAATGCGTCAATAGCCTCGACTTGATCTTGAAGTAACGGCCACTGCCGTGTCACACAATACTTCGAACCTGGCACGAGATCAATCTCGCGCCGAACCCCACGGTAAGAAGGGAGTTCAGCCGGTATCTTATCCGGGAACACGTCTGCATACTCACGTGCAATGTCGTAGACAGGATTCCCAGACTCTCGGAGAGTGTTCCATGACTGCGACTCAAATCGTTCTTCGCTGACATTGGTTCAGCGCGACGGGGACGCGTCATACGCTCTTCGCTTGTCTCGGTAACCACCTCGTTGGTGATCAAGCATACCTGTTCGATTGTGCCTCCCTTAAGGTCACGTAGGAAGTACTTCCAGGAGAGTCCTGGAAGGCCTGTAATCGAAGACGCGTCGCGAGGAGGACTCGTGGCTTCAATGTACTGGCGTCGTTGTGGACTCCCTTCCATGTACACGATAGCGTGGATACATTCCAACGCTAAGTTCTCGATGATCGCGTCTTCATCGTGCTTCGAGTCGATACTCGAAGCTGGCGAACCGCAGTCAGGTGATAAGCCATCAACCCCTCCAGGCGCTGGATGTCCTCATCCATGACGCCGGAGTCACGTGACGGGAGTGAACCATGCTCGACCGTCGACAATGGATGCGGAAGCTCCTGCTCGGCCACCGTAATCTCGTGTGGGAGCCCCTGCTCGAACACAATTGGCCCATGTGGAAACTGCTGTTCAACCACAGTGGGTGATGATGGGAACCCCTGTTCGACCATCATGCTTGCACGTGGGGACTCCTGTCCGGCCACGTCGCACACGTGTGGGAGCCCCTTCTCGACCACAAATTGCCCATGTGGGAACCTCGGTTCGACCACAATGGGTAATGATGGGAACCCCGGTTCAACCATCATTCGCTCGCGTGGGGGCTCCCGCCCGTCCACGTCACACTCAGAGGCGAGCTCTTGCTAGCCTTCACCTTGCTCTAGTGGGAGCCCCTGCTCAACCACAATGGGTGCAGATGAAAACCCCGGTTCAACCACTGCATTCTCGTGGGGGAACCCTTGCTCAACCGCATTATCCTCCTCGCTGTGAAGCGAGGAGACTTCGTCAATCTTGTCCAACGAGACAGCACAAGCAGTGCAGAGAGGGCCATCTCTCACTCTGTGCACCACCTGTGTCGTGGTGTCACGATCCACGACTATAACGTTAGGACAATCACTTGGGGACACCAAAAGATGTGTAAACACTTCACTGACGTCGAACTTGTGTCGACGTCTCACTGATCTAGCTAACCAGTTGACCTGGGGCTTATAGCGTGCCAGCCACGGTATGCTCAGTATGCAATCAAATGCGTAATTCATCTCAATCACCAAGAAATTATCATTGCTGCGGACGTATACGGCAGCGACACTTCGCGCCGCGGTATGCGGTGTGGTTTCCTGTCAGCCAGCTTGCCGACAACTTGGCCAGGTCCCTCGCGGACCCGAATGCTGGAAGGCAGCATCGATAAACAAGATTCACGAAAGTTTTTTATTGTCGCTCCTGAGTCCAGGAGTGCTCGTAAAGGTCGCCGGACACCGGCGACATGCAAGTTGACAATAATGAGACGTGAATATCCACTCGTGGTAGTGGCATTTAACTGTGCGCGCAGCACAGGAGAGCTCGAAGGTTGAGCTGCCACTGGGGGATCCGGACCTCCATCCAAACCAGTAGGGCGCCCCGAACCTACTGGCCCCGGCCGTTTTTTGGACAACCAGGTGGTGCAACATCCTCGTGATGTACGCTTACTCCTTGCGCCGATATTGGCGCTGGCGCGCGGCACTCACCGCGCGATGTCCTGGCTTTCGACAACGAAAGCAAACAATTTGACGCCCAGTTCGAGCGTCGCCCTTATAGTAGGCCACACGTCGTTGGTCACCCGACGACTCGATCACGTCAATCTCCATCGGTTCTGGTCCGGAAGGCCGGGCGACTGTGACAACCGAAGGCTTGGTGTAAGCCTTGGTGACCCGAAAGTCCTCGCGGAGGGCAATGGCAAATTCTTCCTCCAAAGTGGCAGGCTCCGCGCGCTCAAGAGACAAGTGAGTCTGCCCCTCACGCATCCCATCCACAAAGACATTCACCTGCGTGTACATGTACATGTCCATGGGATGCGTGATGATACACGATGCCAGGTGTCGGGCCATCTGTATGTAGTCTCGCATCGCCATTTTACCCTGTCGCATGGACAGGAACTTTGAGCGCACCACATTCTCTTCTTTTGGTGGCTCAAAGGCCAGACGGAGGTCATCCTGGATGGACTCCAGGGTGGGGAACGCGTGCTCGTCCACGACGAGTTTACCGAGGGCCCATTCCTTGGCTTTCCCAGTGAGACGGGAAAGGAGGAAGTTGACCTTCGCCTGGGGCGCCTCGAGAAGCCTCGAGGCGATGGCGATATCGACTTCTCGAAACCAGCGACTTAAAGACAATCGATATTTACCTTCGCCTGAATAGGCGGAGGTTTCCACCTTCACGGAATCATTCCGTGAAGAACGCGAGGGAGTTAAACCTCGCCGATTGGATTCGGCGAGCTCGCGAGCCATGAATTCGTGAATGGCGAGGCGCTGTTCATCAGGGGTTGCTGATCTCATCAGCGACACAACGAACGCCTCTCCTGATATCGCAGAGAGGCGATTCAGGGCATCCCACTCAACACCAGTGAGATGGGGGAAGGTTGCATGCTCCAGAATTAAATCTGGAGCGTCAAAGTACGACGAATCGCTCATCCCAAACTCGGGCATGGGAAGACTACTAAGTGCTACCAGTTGTAACGGGGCTAGAAAAACCCGTACTTAGCTTACACTAACGCTTGAGGAAGACTCAAGCCCAAGTCTTAGGTATTAAGTAAATTTAACTCTGTTTGTATTTTTGTTTCTTTAGATCCTAAGTACGAGTGGCTCCCTGGACTCATGGGGACCACTCGGTCTACGTGTCGATATCTTATTGGCTAATAATGAGTCTGACCTCATTAATCCCACTAAGACACGACATGCTACATCCGCTAGTCCAGAAGTAGCCCTCCTACTTACGTAACATGTAAACTTTAATAGAAACTACTTATGTAACCGGGTGGCCCATTACAATGTAAGTCACCTAGATCTCAACGAGATCGCCTTGTCTACTATGTGGATGCTTGATACGTGAGCCTTCTGACCACTTGAGCAGTCTCGCGGTCTTGCGCCTTGTCATTTACGTCCTTGCTGCGTCCAATCGCAGTTGGGGGGAGGTGATAATTCTTGACCCCCAGCCAATTATCTTTGAAATTTTACTTGATTTTAGCATGCACGACTTTCCTGACTGGGGGGATTAATATTCCAGCCCGGAAGAGTAGTCGGCACGTGTACTTAGAAGCAAATATATTTCTGTTTGATGTTAACCAACCAAAAGCCAAAACTACCACTGTGCCTGTCTGTATACCAGGGCATGATGCCACGTGTCTTCTGTATTCCATTTATATTTCCTTCGCATATGTGGTCTACTCCTGATCGATCGTCGATCCCCGATCATATTCTCAACCTTGATCACCCTATATATTCTCGATCCTGGCATCTTGATAATCGATCTTGGTATCTTGATAATTGATCTTACTATCTTGATATTCGATCTCAATAATGCTCAGCCTAACAGACAATTGATCCTTCGTAACGATCAGTCGTCGTTTTTGATCAATCAACTCATCGATCACTTCGATTTTCTTAAAATCGCTTCACCACAGTTTCAAGAGACTGCTTTATGCGAAGAAAATCTGAATCGACGTAGTAATCAAGTACAAAGGTAGTTGTCGATGATACCAACACATAAGATACTCGTTTTACGGGGGTATATATTGAAGCGTGAACGATCTTTTGTCATTATGTGAACGATACCACAAATTACCTTCCAACGGCAGTGCGAGGTCGCGGTCTTGACCGTAGCCACGTCGAAGAACGTCTCTTGCCGCCACTATGGCTATCGGCGATCTAAAGGCGTATGTTTATCCTTCTTCTCCCTTTTCGGATGCCTGTGGGGGCTCTTGGAGCGACGACGGCTCTGATATGAATACCGCTGGCCTTCCTTTTCCCTCCCGACTTGGAACAAGTGCTTGCTGCGCAGGACGTTGTTGATGCAATTCCACCTATGGTCGGTCGAGCCCCTATTTAGCCAGGCCACTACCGACCATTCCACAAACCACCACCCTTGTACGGATACCTTCGGAGCATGGAACGCGGCTACATATGTTCTTCTGGAGGCAGACGACCATGCAACTACGATTGCAGCTCTTCGTGGGCACAAAACTTGAGCGCTGCCGGCACGGCAGTCCAGTTTGCAACATTTGGTGGCAGCCGGTATGTTGATTGATGTTGACAAGTTGTTGTACCCAAAAGCTGCCCACGCGTGGCTGACCACTGAATATATTTCCGAGCGCAATTGCTACAACAGGTAGAATATAATCGCTTTCGCGAGGTGGATACGCCAGGCTCCGACGGCTCCATTTCGGCCGACTAACGGTGCTGCTGTTACATTTGGTGGATCCATTTACAGCTACGTCGAACTCGCGCTGGTTAACAACCTTTCTATGGACCAGAACTTGGACATCCGGCTGCGCTCGATGTGTCAACGGTGTGCTATCGCGGTTTGGTCGTTAGGGTAAGTTGCTTGCCACTGGAAGTTAACCGACGCGGCTGAGTGGTGGCGAGAGGTAGAGCATTACGAAAGATTTTTGCTCACGGAGGTCATAGATCCGGCCCTTTACGACGCGCTCGGATCGGTTCAACCCCTACTTCGACTTTTTTGTCCCAGCTGATTTCCGAGGCAGCTGGACTGTGATTTCGTGCACCCTGACTCGTGTGCATAGATTTATGAGTATGAAGCTGATATCCGGTGTGTCGCTGACGCCGTGATCCAGTCTGGTATCTGGTCGAGGTGCTGGGCATATGTGAAATGGTTTACGGTAGAGCCGTGCGTCATTCCTAACAGACTTACGGCGTCATCACGATCCCGTCCACAGGTTGTTGGGGAAGTCGCATGACACGCAAGCACGGGTCAGAACACGACATGTCGTACGGTTTCTTATTCAAAATGTAATGGTACTGGTATCCAAGCCGGAACAACAACGTCGCTGGATCGCGCACTATCTTCAAACTATTTAGATGTCTTGCTGGACATAACGGGCATGCGGGGGATGCTGGTACCTGTGGGAGTTACGGCAGCTTCAACCGATCTGCATCTTTGTGGTGTGGTTCTGTCGTTGATATTGGGAAGCGGTTCTCCAAAGGGGTACGAGCGTCGGGCGTTCTGGCGGTCTCGATATTCTTTTACGCCCGTCCAGTCGTATATCGGCGCTGCAGGCATTCCACGCGATGCACTGTAATACTTACTAGATTGCTGCAAAGGCACTGCTTGAAAATTAAATGTGTACGGTCATTAACGTGCATGGTTAAGTGAAAGTGTCCCAGAGAAACAAGCCGATCAATTCTCTTGACGGTTCGTGATCGACATTGTAGGCCCGGTGTTCCTATATGGAGACTTCAATTGCACGCTTCTTGATCCTCGAGATATTTCGTACACGTTTACCTGGAACCGAAACGACTCGCCTGCTCTGCAACACCTTCTCGCTAGCGGCGGTTTAGTGACGTTCTGGACGACATCCTTGAAGAAAATGGGCCAAAAAGTGACTGTAGCGTCAAACTTCATACTTATTTCTGTAGGATGCCAGGGGGTAAGACAAGCTACGTCTAGACCGGTGATACTTCTCATCAACTGACGGAAATTTGGTCCGCGAGATTAGCACGTTGATTCCTGGACCGATCTTTGACCACAAAGGGGTTCCGATTCGGGTGGAAGTACCTGGCCGGACGATGCGAGTGAAGCCTCGGATGCAGGCGTACCCCCGCCTCGGTACGGTGCACGGGCGTTCGAGGTGGTGACGACATATTTTATCCAAGGCGCATCAGCGCAACTTGAAGGTTTCATCGCGAATGTGATCACCACAGTAGAACGAGCCGTGACAGTGCCATGCAGCGGGATATGCTAAACATGATCTTCGGCAGCGATACGTCCAGGTGGGCCAAGATGAACGTTCGAATTTCAACGACCGTCTGGAGCCAGGAACTTAAGCTACTTAACGCCATCCTGGAGGTTTCCATCCGCAGATACCATGGTACGGGCCCTGACCCAGTTCGATCTGTCATGTAGTCTCGACGAGCGGTAATTGATTGCAAATCCGGCTAGCAGCGAATGAAGCGACGGTCAATATTTCGGTCCCATGTGCACCATCTGACACTGTCGCGGAGGTTTTTATATCGTTAATCCTCCACTAGGCTTGTCGACAATACGGTGTAAAGCCTACAAAGTGCTGCGGGCGACAGATATCGCCGGTCACACGAGCTTTCGGAGGACATGCTTGAGGGGAGGCGCGACAACATGCAGCAAAAGCGACTGAATAATGCGATATTTATATCATTCCTCGGCTCGCTCCCACTGCGGGCAACTTGTAGGTAGGAGCTTAAAGCTGCCACGCACTACCTCAACACACACCTTCAGGCACCTGTGAGGAAGCGGTTTTACCGTCTTCTCTCGTGTGTAGTGAGGTTCGGGTGGGCGTCTTACGACTGACTCATCGATGGATGTAAGCTTGTATTGAGTGTGGCACGGACGCGGTTTCCCGTCCTCCGGCGCACTCGTTACAAAGATTGCAAATTAAAGACTGATTTCTATTTAATGAATTAAACAGAAATCTAAATTGTTATTGGCTAAAAGACAAAAGATTAGACGCGCGCTCTGATGAGACGCCGTCTTTACAGCGCGCTTCAACTGAATATAAGCGTGATGATGACGTACTACAATAACATCATGTAATGACGTCAAGTAGGGATGTCATCCGTGTGTGACACACACTTTGTGGTAGGTACGCAATTGCTGTACCCCAACCACATGAAAGGTCTTAGTGCGTACCGCACTTAGAACCTTTCTCAGACTTTTCCGTGCCTTTACACTGAAAGTCTCGTGCAACGGTTAGACTTGATTACATCACCCTTCGCTTCAAAACGATTGTTCAAATTCTGTGAAAATTGCAACGAAGGACAAGCACTTGAGAGGTAGCCGTCAACAACGTGCCGATCGTCATCTGTGCTTTCTCTTCCGAACTGCCTACGAGTGCGCTCTTCCTCTGAGAGACACCGCACGGCGTTCGAATGCCAGCTATACGTGGGAAAGTTGGTGAGTCGCCTGCAAAGACGCTCACATCTTCGACCACTAAGAGTGGACGTCGTGATGAAACGACGACGACTCAAGATGCTAGTGTCATGACGCCGACTGCTAGTACAGTGGTTGCATCATCGACAGATCATGGTAATTCACCTCACGCTTATAATGCGGAGGATAACCTTGCATTATGTAGACTACATGAGTCTACTCC
>JH598357.1:213823-229710 GCA_000173235.2 Hyaloperonospora arabidopsidis Emoy2
TGCATTAATGGTAGACTACAATGAGTCTACTCCCTTGCCGTCACCAATGGATGAAGAAGACAGTGAGCGTATGTGGCACGGGGATAGATCGGCTGGTCCCATCACCGATGCACAAACCGCTCCTGTACACAAATCTAGTGATTTCGCGGTGACTTCAAAGTCTACGAACAACAAAGTTGTGCATATTGAGTCGGCTACTATTAGCTCGACGATCACCAAAGAGAGTGCTATCCTCGATGGATCTGCAGCTTCTTTGAGTGTCAACGTTTCGTCCGAACGTCAGGAAATCCACAATGGGGAGTCCGACTTCGACGAACCAGAGCATAAAGCTCCTACCAGAACACTGGACCTCCGTCCTTCTGTGTCGCAAGCGCGCCGATTGGAAGGCCGCTATTCATCTTGTAGTATCCCACCGATGCCTCCTCCAACCGAATGGCCAGTGGCGGATGGGTCTGTTGTACCGCTCTTAGCGCGTGCAACTATAGACGCACATAAGTATATGATGTCTTCCGTACATGGAAGGATGAAGGTAATCGGCTTGGCCGTACCTTTCCAAATCCTGTCGTGTTGTTTCCCAGCTAAATACCGACCAATACGAAGCAGCATTCCTGCAACGTACCAAGCCACACCCTGAGGCGGCAAGACAGCGGTCGTAGCTAATGAACTTCGAGCTAGAGCGCGCGTGTAAGATAGTGGATGGTAACATACCTTCTGCTTCTTCACGCTACGCTGCTTCCGATAGTCCATTGGGACTTAGTGGAGCGTGTTCAAATGGTGTGCTTGCTCTTAAGCGGCAACCAGCCCATGCACGTCTACACGCAACGCGTCAACCGGTTTCCAAGCGTCAAAACTCTGGGGGTACCCTTTCCACTGACAAGGATTTGAAGCTTCTGCTTCCTTCGCCGGTGGGCAATCAACCTTCCTACAAGGAAGTGTTGATTTCCCTTAGCGTCCACAAAAGACGGTGGCGTCCGATACGAATATTGACTATGCTCGTATGCTCGCGGCCCACTCGTTTATTGTTTAGGCGCAATGGCATGATGCTGCTGTCAAGAAGCGGATTGTGGCTCTTGAGAGTCAAGTTTCGCAACTTACCTCGACTTTGCACGACGTTCGCACGAAGGCGCGTCAAGAGTACAACCGGTTGAAGATCGGGGTCGACTTTCTGGAGCATTTGTTGATGAGAGGCGCGAGTTCGACGCGCAGTCCTCTTGGGGACACCAGGTCAGAGGACGGGCGAGGGTCACTCATCGGCTGACAGTGCCCCATCGACGCCGTCCCCTCCACGGCACCGTCGTTTGTCGCATGGTCGTCGACGTGATTACTGACTTTAGACCTACGCGGATATGTAATCTCTTGTGGATCTACATATCTCTTCAAACGACCCACGTAAAATACGGGGGGTGTTTTCATGTATGGTGGGAGGGAGAGCCTACAATTTAGGTCCGACTTCCTTTACCACAGTGAAAGGCCCGATAAATCTTGGCAATAGTTTGGTGGTACCACCAGGTAGTACTGAAACTGCATGTTTAGGTAGAGTGTTAGTAATTGATAGTACTTTGTCTCCTGCTCTAAGGTGTGCATGATTTTTGCGACCAATTTGGTCTGCATATTGTTTATGCTTGTCCTGTGCTCTTGCCATAGCGTCACTGACCTTACGTGTCATGGCTAATCGCTCATCCACAAAGTGTTGAGCTTCTCTAATACTCTTTGCATCGAGCTCGCCAATGAAACCATTAAAAGGTCAGTCATGGGTCGTTGATGCTAATGACGACGCATCGTCATTGCTTTGGAGCACAAAAAACGTGTGTCGTGACCCCAACTTGACAATATCTTGTGTCGTGACCACTACGGCACTAACAGGGTCACTAGAGCGATTTTCTGCCATAACATTGGCGAATCCATTACGCTCTTCCGCATTTGCTCCGAGCGTAGTGAGGGGCCCTACCCCACTAAGACTCGGGATGCGCACAAACGAGACTGGAGTCCGAGGATGGCACAGTCCGTTAAGATAATATATAATTTCACCCGTACTGGCGTGAACATTGTTTTTAATAGCAAACTCCATGAATGGCAAACCTTTCCTCCATTCTTTGGGAGTTGCTATTGGGCGCAATACATCCGCCACAACACGATTGGCCCTTTCGGTCTGACCATCGATTTTGGGATGATCGGCAGTAGACATGTGGAGCTTGCTACCAAGCAGGTCAAACACATGGCGCCAAATTCCTGACGTAAAACGTGGATACCGGTCCGAAATTATGGACTCAGGCATCCCGTGTAGTCGGTACACGTGATCCAGGAACAAGAAAAATCTACCTCCTTTCCTGATATCTTGGTGCTACACGGTGCTGAATGCACCATTATGCTCAGTATGTCAACAAAAACGACGTGACCAGCCCTGCCTTTATGGGCAGGCGGCATTCTAAACATGAAGTCCAAACTGACCGACTTCCAACAATCAGATGGTATCGGTAGTGGCTTCAGTGGCGCAATACTAGAAGTTGCAGGCTTTACGCGCTGAAACTCTTCGCATGATCGCATATAATTGGCTACCCACCTATATAGGTGTAGCCACCAAAATTCATCTGACACTCGTAAAAATGTCTTCTCACGGCCCAAATGACCACTTGATGGTGCATCGTGGAGCTCTTAGAGAATCTTCTGTTTGAGATCTGTGTCATTGGGGACATAGATTCTCAATGGATCACAAGGTGATAGTTGATGCCATAACAGGCCATCACTGTAACTAAAGCGGTTAAGCTTCGCCTTGAGGTGAAAATAAAAATTAACTTTTTGTCCACCAAAGTGATCTATAAGCAGACGACAATGTTCGTCCTGCATGTAGCTCTCCTTTATATCAGAGGCCAGAGTGTTTTGCACATGGTCAACCCGTAGGGCTGCCATTGTTGACGACTCAATTCGTGCTTTAGCACGAGACACGTCTTCAAGGTGTCGCTCTTCGAATTCTGGTCTGCGCGATAACGCGTCAGTCAATACATTCGACTTCCCCGGCTTGTATTCAACTCGAAAATTATATTCTGAGAAGAATGTGATCCGCCTCGCCATCCTCGGTGATAGGTGTAGCGAGTTTATCTCGGTCTGCAATGATGCGTGATCCGTGTAAACTACAAAAGGTTCGGTGCCCAATAGGTGCACTCGAAACTTAACAAGAGCATACTTTATAGAAAGAAGCTCCTTGTCGTGCATAGGGTAATTCAGCTCCGTGGCTTCTAATTCAGGACTGATACCATATGACACGGTTAATACCGTCGTCTTCCTTTTGCATAAGTGCACCGCCGATAGCGAAACTACTCGCTTTGCAGACAACACTTAAGAGCTTATCGGCGTCTGGCAAAGACAAGACCGGAGCCTCTACAAGTGACTGCTTCATATAAGTGAAATCATCTACTTGAGCCTCAGACCAATCTACTCTGAGTCCTTTTTCAGGAGGTCAGATGTTGGTTCGGTTCGCTCTGCATAATTCTTGCTATGTTTGTGCAAGTAATTAGCAAGCCCAAGGAATTGACGCCGATCCTTCACATGTCGTGAAACTGGTCCTTAATAGCTTTAAACATCTCTAGGTCTGCTTTAACACTGTGTTTCCCCACAATGCATACCAGTACAGGTATTTCGGGGACCCCTATGACGCACGTTTGCAAGTTGATGTACAATTGGGCGTCGCCCAGCGTCTGCAACACAACGTACAAATGACGTTTGTGAAATTATATATCCCTCAATCTGTCCTCGGCCTTACTATGAACGAATACATCGTCAAAGTAATGAGGTGGGTAGGCACGGTGTGGACGCATCACATGAGCGACCACCCGGTTGAATGTCGCTGGTGCGTTTTATCAACCGTTGCGGCATCACTAACCACTCCCACAGAATATCGCTTGGGGTGCTAACTTCCGTCTTGACTACATCGATCGCAGTCATGAGTACCTGATAGTAGCCATCCTTTAAATCCAACGCGTAAAAGATAGTTGACTTCCTCATTGAGTTCAATAGGACATCTTTCCGCGGGGTTGGTGTCTCGGCTGGGGAGGTAGTCGTGTTCAACTTATTGTAAGATTGAACTACACGCCAACTTCCTGTTGCCTTACGCACACAAAAGTTCGGGCTGCAGTGAGGCGGTTTTATCTCACGTACATGTCCCGCCTTGGCTCTCTTGTCGAATAACTGGTAGATGTAGTCTACCTGTTCTTTCGGCATTGGTCACTGCCTGGTCACACAATACTTAGTGCCAGGTTCCAAGTCAATCTCGTGCCGGATACCCCTATCGGCTAGTAGGTGGTTCGGCACTCCTGTAGGAAAGACACCACGGTGCTTCAACAGAACTTCGTAAAACGGACTGCTTTTCAAAGCGTCCCAGCCTTGAGCGGAGAATCGTTTTGTCTTGTCGGTCTCCAAGACACTATCGTCCATTGTGGACAAAGACCAACACTCCACTAAGTTCTCCTTAGGAACTGGTGCGACTATCTCGTGGATCTTTCTGTCCTTTAGTTCGGACAAGAACAGATCCCACGTTATGTTCAAGAGGTTAACTATCTCTTCGGCAGATGTCAAGACATGCTGGAGCATCTCCGTCGAGTATGCTTCCGGTTGTCTTCAACGGCCTTGAACATTTCGTTCTTAGGTCCGTCCTCTTGGAACGAGACTGATCCAAAGGTTACTCTTTCCGACGTGCCTTTGATCGTCTTTACAAATCGTCTGGTGCACGTCACACGTCACACCACGACCTTCCTTGACTTGGAACTGGGTTTTGCTGTTGTAGCTAACGTATCCCTTACAACCGCACCAGGCCCTTGGCTCTGTGTCGGTTCCTGCGACACTTGATATAATTTCAGCTCGCCATTACCTATACCAGACTCATCGAGCTGGTTAGTCCTTGGTTACGTGTGACCTACTGTAAACGCATCCTTGACTGCATTGAACAGATCATCAGCTACGTTAGCATCTCGCAAGAGCACATCCTTTCCGTTGTCTTGCGTAGAGCTAGCGACTGTGCGTACTCGCCAGTCTATCCATGGTTGGTGCTTTGCCAACCAAGGCATGCCTAGGATGACGTCATATGAACTATCCATGCCTAGCGCTGTGAAATTCTCTTTGCACGAAAAGTCACTGAAACTGAAGGTGAATTCAACGTGAACTCCCTCTGGTTTCACTAGCGTACCGTCTGCTGGACGAACGGTCGCTTCTTCACTCTTTCCATCCCGGCAAAGCGCCTCATAAATCGTCGGACTCTTTTTCAAAGCCGCGAGGTTTGCAAAGCTCTGTGATGCAACCGAATATACGAGAAGGGTCATCACCTGATCATAGCCCCGCAACCCGAGCGCTATAAACTAGCATGTTTGAGGACCATTTGTTTGGTACATCGGGGACTATGCTACCCATTTGTTCAACAATTCTGAACGTTGGGGTAGCTTCAGAGTCCGCGTCAGTAGGGCATCCCGCCCCTACTGCGCTATCGCGTTTCCCCACCCATGCTTGGTCGATGCGGAGTCCGAGCGTCTCACACGCTGGTTCTTCGCACCACCTTTTGGGTTGGGAGACTTTTTGCTAGACGCTTTCGCGCTAGAGCTCAATTTTGCATAGCAGCGAGCCATCATATGGCCGCGCTTGCCGCAATTGTAGCAGACAACATCTGTGTTGCCCAACTCCATTGGAGTGGCTGCAGACCTTTCGGCTGCCGGCTTTGTCAAGGCGTTACCGAAGCACTGTTGTAGGATTGCTCCTCAACTAAAGCAATGTCAATTGCTTCTTCCATTATCGACGGCACCTTTCTGAAAAGGGCCTGTCGCGCTGGTCAATGCCACAGTCCATTTAGGAACGTGGGCACCTTAATGTGTTCCGGTGTCGGACCCACACAAATAGACGCCAACAGCGAGCGCATCTCCTGCACATAGTCTTGCAGGAATCGCTGCTCTTGTCGCGAGCTAAAGAAGCGCGCCTAAGGAAACACTTCGTTGTTCGGCGGCTGATACATGGCGCGAATCTTTGTCTTAAAGATGGCTCATGGTGGGAACACTTTACGGTCGGCCATTAGCGCTGAGTAATACCATTCCGAGTCCTTACCCCGCAAAGGGGACATAGCGTACTATACCATTCTGGTATTGTCCTCGATAAGCTGCGCCACACCACATTGCTACACGGCTAGAAGCCAGTGTAAAATAGTGCAGTGCCATCGAATTGAGAAGGGTCCATCCTAATAGGCCTCGGCTGAATAGACCGGGCCGAGATCGACTCAACTGTTCTGTTGAGCGCCTCGTTCTGAGAATGCTCGCTTTGAAGCTCATCATGAGTCTTAATGATGGACTCCACCACTTCATGGCTTCGTGCCTCGGACGCGAACATCCGTTGTCCGAGCACGAACTTCTCAAACTGTTCCAGTTGAGGAATGAGTTACTCTGGTTGGCAACTTACTTATTTAGTTAGGGCTTGGTCACCAAGTACCTAAGCCATGTGTTCAGCCACTCCCTCTGATGTTGGGAGAGGTGGGAGAATTGAGCCCAATCAACATTAATGCTCATCCTCAGTGACACGCTCACAGAGAGACGGATCGTGAAAAGGAACAACAAGTGCTACCAAGTGTAGGCGGGAGCTTAAAGCTGCCACGCACTACCTCAACACACACCTTCAGGCACCTGTGAGGAAGCGGTTTTACCGTCTTCTCTCGTGTGCAGTGAGGTTCGGGTGGGCGTCTTACGACTGACTCATCGATGGATGTAAGCTTGTATTGAGTGTGGCACGGACGCGGTTTCCCGTCCTCCGGCGCACTCGTTACAAAGATTGCAAATTAAAGACTGATTTCTATTTAATGAATTAAACAGAAATCTAAATTGTTATTGGCTAAAAGACAAAAGATTAGACGCGCGCTCTGATGAGACGCCGTCTTTACAGCGCGCTTCAACTGAATATAAGCGTGATGATGACGTACTACAATAACATCATGTAATGACGTCAAGTAGGGATGTCATCCGTGTGTGACACACACTTTGTGGTAGGTACGCAATTGCTGTACCCCAACCACATGAAAGGTCTTAGTGCGTACCGCACTTAGAACCTTTCTCAGACTTTTCCGTGCCTTTACACTGAAAGTCTCGTGCAACGGTTCGAACCCGTTACACTACTGGTCCTGACGTTGTGGCCCTCTATTAAGAAGTGACAGAAGCGGAGTTGCAGACGTCTATTCGGGGCTGCAAGCGAGGGAAGGTGTGGGGCTTTAATGGATCGATAACGATTGGATCGCGACAAAGCGGTGGTACTGTGAATTATTAAAAGGAAGAACGCAGCATCACCACTGACTGTCGCCCTATCTCCCTTCAAGATCTTCACCCGGATAAAGTGTCCCGCCTCAGACCGATGCTGCCACATCTCATGCATCCGCCTCAGACTGCTTTTTTACAGCGACTTGCGATGGCGACGGTTTTGACATCCTCGTTGCTGCCAAAATATGTCTAGTGGTGACCCCGATCTCGAATGCGCTCTAGTGATGCTTTTGTAATTCTCAAAGGCACACCATTCGCTTTCGCGTGACTTTACTCTAGTTATGATAAATGATGATTGACCCGGCTTCCCGGCATCGTTCTTTCGCCTCATCGCGTCACTGCAAACGTGCACGAAGAGTCGGTTCATTTTGAGCGGCTATCTGCCTGACCCGCTTGATGTAGGATGTGGTGTACGCCAGGGTTGCCCTCTGGCATCTTTGTTCTTCATCATGGCAGTGGATCCTCTTTACGAAATCTCGGTAGCACTTGCTGGGGTATTCGGATAACTAATTAGTCGGAGACTATTGAGATCAAGGTCTGCGGGTACACTAATGACACTGCTGTCTACTTCCCGTCCCCGGAGGAAGTTTCATAGGTCATGCGAACTCTGAAGCGATTTGGGGCATCTTGTGTGCTGGTTTCCAATACCGTAATGTATGTGGCTGTGCCTCTGTGCGACGGTTTGGCAATTGATCCCGCACTACTACACGGATTGATAATGTTACGTGCGGGAGAGAGGTGCAGGTATCTGGGCGTTCTGGTCGGGGAGGGACGATTGGTACAGGAAAATTGGAGCGTGTCTGGTCGCGCTGAACGCCTGGCTGGTGCTGGACCGCAAAAGGCAAACAAAGCACGGAGCCGAGCTGAATTAGCCGCATCTTTAGCCATTCCTAAGGTCATGTTTCTAGCAATACCCTTGTAGCCTACCCGTGAAATTGTCTCCTCGTTACCGAGTTTGGTCAATCGTTTAATTTGGGGATCGCAACTTGGCGTACAATCCCGGACGTGAAGCTCTCTATCCCGAATGTAGCAACGGAAGGCTGGCAATGACCACCACCGCGGTAGGTAAATGGGCATCCTTTTCAAATGGGCCGGGTCGGGGCACGGGTTACATATTGCTGTCAGGGAGAGCAGGCGTTGATGTGTACCTGACGACGGCACAGCGACGTCCGACCGTTGGTACGTTACGGTAACAGACAGAATGAGAGCGAGCGGGGCGGCTGTGGTGCGCGGTGTGCACTGTGAACCGCTTGGTTATTCTATCGCCGACTATGTCGCCGCAACGGATTTGCCACTTCAACGGAATTTGTCCGCTGCAGACTGGGACTATTACATGTTGGAAATCATTATCGATGTTGACACGATATACTTACTCAATCGGCTCGACGGCTGTAACCGGCTCTTACGTGGTTTTTTTGCCACGAGTGGATCGATCTTTTGGGGATCCAATGCGCCAATAGTTAATAAACGGAGTGTGGAGGCAGTCAACATCCGAATTTTGCGGTGTGAATATTGGTGGCTAACGCTCTGCGATCCCCCAACTGGAAGTAGCATGGAAAAGGCTCCATCAAGTTCCAACTACAGCGTTTCCGTTCACCGGCGATTCGAAGGGCGGTCTCGTTACTTGTAAGGCAAAAGTGTGCAACTTTCCCGAGATGCTCCTTCTGCCGCGTTTGATTATGTACTTATGACCGATTGGTGCATGCACGCCGAAGCACCTCTCGTGGCGCCTTTCAGAAACCGCAGACAGCATTATCTTCATTGATGACGCAATTTCGCGTCCAACCTGGTCAGGTGGCGTTACGACTGAGAACGACAAGCTCGTGCGGACATCAACAACAAGGACTTCGTTTTCATGATCATCCAGAGCTGTCGTGCCTAGTGCTTCTTCGTATCATAGTGGACTGGCTACCTAACCAGGTTTGGTATAAGGAGGCTGCCGCTACGCAACGTGTGGAACAGATAACACTAGGGCGTGATTGGAAGATCTCGGTGCAATCTGCAAAGATGAAATAACAGTAGGGTACACTCGCCCAACTGGAGTGGAGTGACATTCGAGCAGTGACGAGAGCGGGGGCTACTGCGGTACAGAAACGTTTTTGCTTTAAACTCAGCTAGGTCAACTTGTGGAAATACATGCACAGCGACCAGTCTTGTCCACACGAAGCGTGTCTCTGGGATGTCACTGCTACATTACAGTACGTCGTCTGGGAATGCTCGATTGCGAAGGCAGCGTGGGCTGGCTTTGGCATTCGGTGGCAGAGACTCCGCGACAACATGATGGACAATCTCAGGGATTTGTGCTTCAGTTTGGCCTTAGTCGACACGCCGGCACGCAAGTGGCTGGTGGTCCGTGATCGTGTTGATGCGGTCGGTGATGCAGTTCGAGACGATATGCTCGAGGTGTCCCGCTCTCTTTGGCGGCTAACAGTGGCATCGACGATACACGACATTTCTTGCTCAAGACTTCGTCTTCGCCATGAGCCGGATGCACTGTATCGACACTGCGGGCGGTGGTTAGCACTACAGTCGACAAGTCTTTGCGCGATTTTTTTGCGTACGAGTTCGACACAGATGTGTCCTCTTTTTCGAAGAAGGCAGTAACCAGTGCGCTGGCTGCTAGAATCACGGAGCATACGGAGCTGTCGCTTCTCCTGCCTCCGATGCGCGATCAGAGCATTCATGTGATTTTACGATGAAGGCTCGCGTGGTGATCCTGGCCAGGCGGGTTCACTTCATTTATGATGAACGTTATATGGACACGTTCGCGGCGAAGATTATCCAGGCGGCGATCATGTATTATTTTCATATTGACAAAGTCAACAATACGGCGGAGTACTGGGGGATAATTCATGGTCTCCTTCGGGCTGAGGCTGAACATATAACTCCACTGTATGTGGTAAGCGACAGCTCTCTAATAATCTAGCAAATGTGGCGGCATCGACCGCCACGCTAAATCCTACTTCGACAACTTTATCTTCGGGCGAGGCGACGTGTGGACATCCTCGGAAGTTGCGACTAGGCTCATCTTTACCGCGCAAAAAAACAAGATGGCAGACTTGGCGGCGAATACCGTGATGGAATCAAGAGCGTCAAGCAGACCTGCGATACTGGGAATCATTCACTGATCGTGGACCTGCAACGGTATCAACGCAACGACGTGCAACAATGACAGGCGTTTCCAGAATCACATAACTCGGGCATGAGTATCTCAACGCCAAATGCGTGTGTTCCTCCGGGTTAGATGTTTGATGTCTGACTCCCCCTTATTTCACTTAGCCTGGCGGTGTAGATCCCCTTCCTAGCCACTAGAGATACTATAAGTACCTCCATGAAGCACAGTCATTCACTCGCAAATTATCTGCTAAGTGTAATTGCGAGACCGAAGGGTGAAGCTATTAGTGACTGTGCGCAAGGTGAATACCAAATGAACTTACAAAACCTACTTTCTGTCTGTGTGTGTAAATAACGCCAGGAGTATCTTACACGTCGACTAAGTGCGGAGTAGTCTGTCATCTATTGTGTCCATGAGTAACACCAAGCGTACCTTACACGTCGTACTAAGTGGGACTTAGCCGATCATCTCCATTGAATGTGAATGTAATAAGCGCTAGGTTTAACTTACACGTCGTACTAAATGCGATGTGGCCTTTCACCTATTGTTCCGTGAGTAACGCTATATGTAAATACACGCCGTTCTAAGTGCGATGCAGCCTGTCAACTTCTAATAGGACGATTGACATTATAGGTGGTACCCTATAATTAGACCACTGATTGCGACTTTGGAGTGTGCAATGTATATACACGCACCAATACCCGCATATGATTGGCTCAAAAGTGACCGAGGGCTGACAGAGGGCTAAAAAGCAAATTCTAGACAATCAGGGGAATCGAAAGTCTCGCATCTTTCGTAAATAGTAAGTGTAAAGTGTTAATGATTAAACTACTTGATATAATCAAATATTAAGTGGTATTGGTCACATTTTCTCTCGGTATCATATCAAGCTTTCTATAAATGATTTCTTTGTCATTAGCTTACTATGTGTCGTAGGCCGCACTTTGTTGTTGACGGTGTTAACGAGCAGGCTTAACCTCGTTCTCTTCTTGACATTGCCAACGAGCAGCTTTAGTACACACAATCCATCAGCAATCCTATTAAATATATAAACACACACACCACAACCCATTTCCTCGCCTCCAACCCTTAAAAATGGATACGTGACTATACAGATATTAGTTTAGTTCTATGGACTGAATTACCAATATCAAAGGGCGAGCTCCAGATCTTGCTCCTCGTTATTAATTAGAAGCTTCAGCGGCTGTGGAATTGATATAGCGTACGTACAGGTATTTAAGCGGAAAATATTTCGCAGGCTCTAAATACATAAGATATGGGACAGAGTGCGGCCGACAACATATCATAAACTAATGATAAATAAATATTTAAATGAGAGAGCTTCCTCTGTAGCCAGAGAGATAATGATAACAAGACCACTTACTATTTGAGTACATAAAGTACCTCGGATGCAAATCTCTTCACGTACACTCCTTGCCGGAGGTGCGAGACTTTCGCTTCCACTAAGTGTCGAAATTTGCTTGCTATCTCTCAGTCCACCCGTGCTAACTCCGAGCCGATAACGCGCGGGATTTGGTGCGTGTATGACTTCGTTCTGTATGCGGTCGCAATCAGTGGATTCATAGATTGACACCTATAATGTATATCTACCTATAAGGAATGTACAAGCTATGTAGTGCTTACTACGTCGTTTAAGGTAGATTTATCATTATCCACTGACAGACAGAAGTAGTTTTGAAAGTGCAGCATTCACCTTTCGCACAGTCAATCATATCTTCACACTTTAGGCTCGCAATAAACTAAGAGTATTTGGCCGTGCCAGATGTACACAATGGGTGGTGAGCAGATAATTACAATACATGTTGTTATTTATATCAAGCTAAAAGTAAATTTGATATGATATATTGACAGGAGATTGACTATATCTAATAGATCTTACTCTTATCATTTGCTTTGTACCTTCTACTTCATATAGAAACGTTCCTCACACATAAGTGTACGTAAAGTATTAGAGGTCAAAGGGCACGCATCGAATCTATTCAGGGCATTATTCCTGGACTTCCGAAGTCTAAGAGGTACCTTCTTACTCTGTGATCAGAGCAAGTAGCTTGTACTGTGTCAGTACAAGCGTTAGGCGCCCCATTACACCTGGTAGCAAAGTTTGTAGACCATCCAACTACCACGAACGTTCGCTCAACACGGTTGATAAAGATGATGGCTTCTACTTCACGCGTAAGAATTTATATTACCTGAGACAATCCAAATTAAATGTCGTTGAACGTATGTATACGACTACCAGCGAAGGCGCCGTTGGCGCTTTGCTGTCCTTTCTGGAAGGGGAAAGCAACATGCCGCTAACACCAAGTTCGTAATGCATTAACTTGACGCAGAACGGGAAAAGGAAACCTTGCTTCACGAGCAAGGATTTAAAATGGTGCAAGTGTTAAGACAACATCACGCTGCATTTTCCAGGTTGTCACACACGCATCGAATTTGTTTTTGAATATAGTGGGTAGAAAGTACAAGGGAGCCGAGAAGAATCATTTTTACTATATTTTGTCAGCCTTGACGACTGTGGTATTGTAGTTAGTCAAATCTGTATTGATACAGCCTCAATGCACACACACAACAATCGCCGAGTTAAGTCGGCGGGTCGGGCTAGTACGCTAGGATAAAATCTATCCCCGACTCACCCCTTCCGGTTCAGATATAAATTTTTCTTCCGTTTCCTCGCAATCAATTTAATAAGAATAATGTCTGAGATCAGCAGCTTCTAAACCTCACACTCCTGTGAGCTCGCACGAAAAGGTGGACGCCGACGCTTTCGGCGCTTTTGCAGGTCGCCAGGCGCAGTATATGCACAATTTCCTCGGCTGAGGCCCACCGACTATACATTTGATGAGACTCATAGCGGTGCCTTTAACTAAGGTTTACCGGCTGGTAGTCGACGAGGCTCTTTCCTTTGCTGGTAGCGAGTGTCACCCACCGGGGCCTCCCTAATTGTCTGGTGCTACCAGTCAAAATATCCTAAAGCTATGCCGCTCGAGGTTCGACGGCAGGCATTATCTATCCCAGAAGGGAATTACCGTAATATGTACGCGTGTCGCAGACAAATTCTGCACTGTATTGTTTTATCTCTTTTGCTAAACCGAAGAGTCGCTTTTGTGTGGCTCTCCATCATTCTACCATTTCACCTATACATACGCCTAATAAATCGTATCACGGATTATCTATCACCCTCAGCTAGTTACACGCATCTATCAACCTCATTATTCATCGACTTAAGGTTCCATGACGTCGTAAATAGAAGATTCGGCTGATGCTCTGCAAGCAGTCGCAGCTCGAGTAAAAATATTAAGGGACTTGTCGACTGAAGCTTCGACAACTTCATCTTGGCAACATAATCTTTGCCAACCTAGTATTGGTCTACAGAGATCTGTCGACCGTCGGATGAGCCCCATTGTACCACGGGCGATCAAGATTGTGGAACATAAAACTGTTCCATTCAACTGGCCGCATCTCTAAGCCAGTACGTAAAATTATGTCGGGTCCGGTTCCTTTTCGTTGTCCCCCACACTAGCACTGAGAGTTGGTAGGTGTTTCAGGGTTAGTTGTTGCACTAGGGACATTAATACAGCACTTAAGTCGTCCTGTGCTGTTCCCTTTGAACCGGTAGGGACACGGGCTCTTCACTCATCAAAATCCCCCACGATAACGGTATAGTACTGATGTCATGGTCACTACTGCAAACTGATGAAGAACCTCTCTCGGAGCACTTGGCACTCTAATGCGTAAACAATAAACAATTTGAATTCGCCAAGTTCGACAGCTCGTCCAAAGATCATTATGCAACGTCTGTGTCGATTCAGACACTTTTGTGTTCATTAGAGTACCCTCCTCCCCATGTGCTGTTATCCACACTCCAGTCCGACAATACCGTCCCAATGTGATCGTTCGACCGCCCCGATAAGTGGTCCCGCATCTGAGTGAGCAACTGCGCCGCTTTTCCTAACATGCCTTTCTTGAACGATCTAGGACAACGTGAGTTCGGTCGTGGGTGTTTGTCTCCAGGATTCGATCCATTTTGACCTTGTCTTGTTCCTAAAGCCTCGCACATCCTGAGTTTACTTCTTCTTATTCCGCTACCATCATCATGCGCACACGTCCCGTCGTTTCGTAAGGCACCTTTCAATGCGCATGTGACACTTGTGGGCATATTCCATTACCCCTTCCCCTAAGTGGCCGGGAGTGTCGACTGGGATCCTTAAGCAGCCCTTAGTATTGGGCGTGAGCTACGCCCTTTCTTTCTTAGAACCCTCGGAAAAAGTAGCTCACAATTGTCAATTAATTTATATCGTGAGCAGTACTAACGAATGCCTCTTGAAACATGGTGACTTTTTAAGCTCCTCCATGTGCCTGATGAGACGAGGGAGCGCCTCGTTGTCCTCGTTGTATTCTTGAAAAGTGAGCACTCGGAATTCTTTTTCGTATATACTCGGGCAAAGCATGTGGTGTACAAACCGATGTTTATTCCCCACATCACACTGTTTTAAAATTGAATCGTCCTCATTTACATTGGTTCGAATTCTTACCCAAGCAACCCTGTTGTCGATGAAGGCAGGTAAATTGTGAGAAGCTGGCCACGAGAACTTAACCTATCAGTCATCTTACTACTTCTGCGTCGTTTTATCCTTTGTTCTGTTGCCAAAGGGAGCAAGACGCGCTTGCAAGAATCCCCTTTCATACCGCTGTTCGAGATTCCATCACGGACGCGCTAAATCTGCTAAGCAGATCTTTTGGGTAAGGGACGATCTGCAGCATATAATGAAGCTTTCTTGGCTTGACCTTCACCATTAAGTCGTCGACGCTGCTGTGCACGGGAGATAAATACCGCTGTCACCGAATCTGTCCATAATCCTCAATATTTATGCCAGATCTAGAGCCAAGCGTCCTGCTCCACAGAGATGTCAGTATGCGAGGTAGTCAGAGCCGAATCTTGCATCATTGCCTCTTTTTCTTGTTTCTTTCTCTCCTCCTATGCTCACATGATTGGACGTATTTTTTCACCTTCCGCAGAGGATGTCTAGTGTGCTCTCTTATGAGCGGAAGATTGCTCATGTTCTGGCCGATTAGTGAAATAAGCGCTAGCTGAGAGTTTGCTTCATGCTTATGCCACAAAAATCCTGAGATAAGTTGGAAGTTGTGTTAATGTGGAAAGTTGAGACTGCAGCTCCCCCGTGGATCCTGTTAGGTTCTCTCTCAGCACCAGTTGTAGCTACACGCCCCCCCCGCCTATTTATATTATCTAGGTTGAGCTACTCAAAAAAGATTTTTGCTGCTTGTTCTCAGCACGTGATCTTCAATCTCGCTGCATATTATGCACATAATAAGAGAAATTATGATTACCCCAGTATCCGCCATGAGTGGCCGCTGTTTACTGTGTAGTTAAGCCAGGTGTATCACTCTGATAAATTCTCCTACTTCCGTTGACACTTGTTGAATAAATTCATAAACCTCTTAGCCTCGCATGGTGGTGCTTG
>JH598357.1:234283-271943 GCA_000173235.2 Hyaloperonospora arabidopsidis Emoy2
CACCAAGATACTGGGACGCTCGACCGTGATTTTTGATTCCGTATTGCTCATCCAGCAACTTGAATAGATCCCTTGTCTGCTCGACATCCTTAGTTGCTGTCAGTAGATCGTCCACGTAAACCAATGTCAGACA
Source organism: Hyaloperonospora arabidopsidis Emoy2 (assembly GCA_000173235.2). NCBI lineage: Eukaryota > Oomycota > Peronosporomycetes > Peronosporales > Peronosporaceae > Hyaloperonospora > Hyaloperonospora arabidopsidis. The sequence goes on from JH598357.1 coordinate 234,417, forward strand.
CACCACTCCGTTCTCCCAACGTACGTATAAATACGGCTCTGTGTCCATGCTTAAAACCTTGCGCCCAAAGAAGGCTGGCAGTTTCTGTGTTCCACTCCCGTCCAGCCTGTCGCAAACCGTACAGTGCCTTCTTCACTTTAAATGCCTTATTGCTCAATTTTACATGTCCCTGGATGCAATCGACGTACTTTGGAATTTCTAGGTTCGTATAAAGGTATGATGTATTTACATCACAGATGTAGATCTCTAGTCCCAACAAGGCTGAAAATGCCACAAATAACCGAAATGACGCCATGCGAGCTACCGGTGCGAATGTGTTAATAAAATCAACACCTTCGCGTTGCTTGTCTCCGCGAGCAACTAGCCGTGCTTTAAATCAAATCACTTCTCCTTGTTCCTTTGTTTTGACTGCATAACCCACATCGTCGTCATCATGTTTGTCGAAGTCGGCACGTCCTTCAAGAAATTTCCTCGGGCAGTCTTTTAGTCTTTAGTGCTTCGAGCTCCTGTAACTCCGCGTCACACCAATTGCTTGCATATTCAGACCTTAGTGCTTTCGTATGAATCGTGACGTTATTTTATAATAGTCCTCTGTATCCGTCATCAAAGTTACTAATCGTTGCATGAACGACAAACCATTGAACGTGATGGAAACCGATGCTGACTCGTACTCCGCAGATTTTCACGTCGCTTCTTCACCTGCACGTCTCGAGTGATACTTCCTATTGACGACAGCTGTGCACGCTTGCACTTCGTCGGCTCCACTTGAACCGCTAGTTCCGCCGCGCTACAAACATTTTCGTGTCAATTTTCCATCACTATCAACCGAGCCTTGTTCACCGTCAATTGAGCCGGTATGTGAGTCGGTACGGTTCATACCAGCTTGTGGAATTTCATCGACTGGACGACTATATAAACTCGTATCCGTTGCTAATGCTGAATCTTGGAAAATCTCTGACCCCACCTCCTGTGATTGACCAGTGTTGATCATCACGTATTCTTCTTTCGTCAGTTTACCATGTTCATCTATGTTGCTGTTCCAACAGTCTGATTCACTATAGTCAACCATTTCTTCCATATAGCTGTGGACAGTGGATAATGTACCACGATTTTGGACTGGTACTGCCCAAACACTTTCTTGTTCATCCGCGTCTTGTGCATCGGTTAAGACGCTTTCAACGCTTTTTTCGTCTTCCATAATGCTGTCCGCACTTCGGTATCTACAACGCCTGCCTTGATGCTTGCACCGACATCACCGTCGTGTTCCGTGGGTGAGTATTCGGTGGCGTGTCGGTCGCGGTAAAGAACTTGCTCATTCACGCGAATGTCAGATACGAATTTACGCGTACGTTCATCTGGAAAGTAGATCTTGCAACCCAACACATCTTCTTCATAACCCAAAACATATCCGAACTTGGTGTTACGATTGAGCTTATGACGCCGTGCGTCTGCTCTAACGTACGCATACGCCGAAGATCCAAATGTCCGAAGATGATGAATGTCTGGCCGCATGCCAAACATCTTTTCATACAGTGTGCTATGACATCCTCGAGTAGAATCCAGTTCTTAATATAATTCGCATATCGAAGCGCATCAGTCCAACAGATCCAAGACATATAGAGTGCTGCAATATTGCGCGTACCATCTCCATCAACGTTCTGTGCACACGTTCGTATGGGTTTTGCTGAGAACTGGCTGGTCCAAATTGTACATGCTCTATGCCTCAATCTTTCAACCACAATTCGAACTGGGCACTGGAAAATTCTCCACCTTTATCCATTAGCAGTTGGTGAACTGGATATCCAACCTGATGTTTGTCAAGACTGTCAGTTGCATGGCGACGAACTTGTCTTTCAACCCAAGCAAAGTATTGTTTTAGCGCTGCAGCCACTGCATCTGATGCTTTTGTTCGTAGCATATACGTTTTTACAAACTTGCTGTAAGATTCCATGATTTCCAAAACTGCACCAATTTGAGTGTCACAATTTACGCCTGGCACCAACAAATCTGCATCTACAAGCTGATTTTTTTTTGGCATCACAATGTGTCGGTCCAGCTTTTGTTTGAAGGTCTTCCTTACTTGCTTTTCCCAGCAACACCTCTCGCAATCGCGTACATTACGACCTGATAACAGCATTCCGTCAACAAGCTGTCGGTTAACCATCAACTTGATGTACTGAGGGCACACATGGCCCAAATTCTTGTACCATAATTGTAAATCGGCAACACCGTCTCGAGCCGTAACGTTTATCACGCGCGTTGCTGAATTTGGTTTAGTCTTGTCACCTGATTCAACTTGTCTCACGAAGATCCATACAGCTCCGACTTTGTCGGCTTGAGCCACTGATTCCTTTTTCTTCAGTATTGTAAATCAGTGTGCATTGGAATCCCACTCAAACTTAAATCCATCGTTAAGTGCACGACCCATCGACAACAGCGGATTACTTGCGCCAGAAACTAGCATATTTCCAATCACATTATGCACTGTATTCCCAGCGACAGACATCTTCAGTAAGATCGTTTCAACTCCGACTGGCTGCTCCTTGAATCTCGGTGCAATTCCACGCACAGTTGATTCGTCGCTAGAGAGCTCCCGATAGCGAATAAAGTACAGCTTGTCTCCAACCACCTGTCTGTTTGATGCAGTGTCAATATACCACTCCTGAGTCCCAACAGCATTGACCATTTGTTCTTCTTCATGTTCATCTTCCTTCACGTGGTTCAATCCCGGGGCTCTCACGTCTTGACCTTCTCCAAGTATCTTAAGCACGTCACGTTGCGTGAAGCTCGTCGTCATGTTCCGCTTGCCTTCACGATGAACACCACCCTTTCCTGCGACCATATTTGAAATGAGCCCTGATTTTCACGATCTGGACAATCCCTCTTTTGATGCTCACTACTGCCGCACGTGTAACATCTCTTCTTGTTGTCCTTTGCCTTCAAGTTTCTTTTGTAGACATTAGCATTGGATCCTTTGTTGTCAACAATCTGACTGTTTTTCTTGTCGCGTTGACGGTCCACGTCTTTTAGTCTCAAGCCCATAAGTGTGCCAAAATCAAAACCGCTTGTAGCCTCTTCATAAAGAACGGCGGCTGCGCGGATAAGTTCGCGAATTTTCTCTGGACTGTAAGCTACTGAGCCACTTGCAAACTGCACAGTCTGGCGCAGCTGGTAAAAACTGCGTCGTTGATGGTAAACTTGCCAGCAGAGCTTCCCGCATATCGATTTCGTTGACAATATACAGGAGATCAGCTAATTCCGTTCGGAGGCTGAAAATGCGCGAAAGGTGCGCGTTTACGTTCCCAATTCCTCCAGCTTTGCGTTCAAAAGCTCATACACCAGCTGCCGTACACGATGTACGCGAACAGTGGGGCCCGACTTGTCTTCATATATAGCCACCAAAGATTTCCACAGTTCTGGTGCTGTTGTGTGTTCACGAACCTGATGCAACAGGTCGCGTGACAAGCTTGTTAAGATGTAGCGGTTTGTCCTGAGCTGGAGTTGATCATAAGCTTCTTGGACTTCTGCCGTCTAAAGCTTTGTCTTGTCGTGCCACTCATCTATCATGTCGCTCATCTTCTGCTCATCGAAGACATTTCTCATAGTCAGCTTGTAATACTGCCAATAACACGCATTCCACTTGATCGGAATTCCTTCGCTCGTGTACTTCTGTTTTTCCATCTCCTTCGATGAATTTCCCGCGTATTATGGGCTCATAACCCTGTTGGTTTTAGCGATATGAACGTAAGGAAAGCAGATTAAAGCCCTCAAATGTGTTTTCACAACTGAACTAATGCTTATACATACACGATGCGCCGATGGTGCGCATAACTAACTACCATAAAAACAACCGAAACTACCGTCTTACGGTCCCTGTCGCTTTCCAACTGTCGTTTTGGCCCCGTCGCTTCTTACCCATTACTCCAACTGTCGTCTCATCTTAAATCCAAACATGCGCATCTGCTAATACGCCGTTAGGAGACCAATAGCCGTAAGTACGGTGACGCAGTGCCACTCGACGAAGTACTCATGTTAATGATGTTGGAAATTGGAGTTTCACTGGATGAATGACTGCTAGGTCCCAAACCGTCAAGAAACCGCCGTTTCCATCATTTTCTTTTGTCTTGTATGTTGTGATTCTGCAGATTTCATAAAGAAGGAATGTGAGCAAATCTCGTGCTGACATCGAGCAGGAGCAAGGGCGGATACATAACATGGTACTGATATGTAGCACACAGATAACGTTGGTAATATAACTCACTCTTCAAAACACTTCTTTCAAGATCTTCCTAGCCCTGATTTAACAGGTTACGAGCCCAAAGCCGGGTGAGGAAGTGTTTAGAGGAGCAACACCGGATTACGCAGGAGAAGCCTACATGGAAGAAGGAGATGGATTTTCGCGAAAGGGGCGCCACTGAGGAGTACTTGGACGCTCGCAAAAAATGTGTTCCAAGTGTGAAATCCTTACCAGGCAGCGACATTGTGGCAGAGCTGGATAGATTTTCTTCTCGCTTGGACTCTATGGAGAGAACGCAAGGGGCCTGGTCAGTACAATAATGGAGATAGGGTGGAGCCACCTTGTTATCTTTATCAAGGTAAAATCAGATCGATGGGGAAGGCTACACGAAACGAAAATAGGTCTTGGAATAGGTGGACACACCTTAAGTTTCTTCTCTAAACGCAGTGGTGGGCATGGACTTGGGGCCCGCGTGTGCCAACAGCAGCATCTTGAAAATGAACTTCAGCGCATGCAGCACCCGTTCCGGCATGACTTTAACCAAGAGGCTTCTGGGTTGCACCAAGAAGCAGAGTAGCTTCTTGCTTGAAGAGATATGACGCCAATAGGAAATGAACTTTCGTCTTCGAGAACAGCTGTACGGAAGATAGACCAATGGGCTTTCATGATGTAGGCGAACTGGACCCAAATTATGTCAAGGCCCCATTTCAAGTGAAAGCAAGATAAGTATCAAGCTTTAATGGATACACGGTACTTTGAGCTGGATTTGTGCAATGGGGTCATCTGTTGCTAGTAAATATTGATTTGGCTGAACGAGCGTGTGATTTTTGCTGGTCGAAAGAGTACAATGTGTATCGACGTGGAGTATTTTTTCGCGTAAAGTGGCAAGATACTTCAACCAGCGTGTACACAGCTGGTGAAAAATGAATCCGAATCTCGGTTTTGTGATGGACAGGATTGTCAATGCATATCGCACTGTTAATCTAAGCAGCAAACTATCAGGATGTTCGCAGCAAGAAAGAAAAACGCAGGTCGTGGAATGACCACTTGCTTTACCTCGTGGCCCTGAAAGAAGCAACAATTTCAGGCGAAGAATTAATTCTGGAGAACATCGTTGAATACGCACATCCTGGGTCTCAGGAATTGATCATGGGACACTACCAATGGTATCGCACAGACTACGTGACTCATGCTGAAGAGATTGTTTTGATTATCCAAGGACTGGAGGATGAGACAGTTTACGAAAGATACACTAGTCGTGAGATGGTAAATGCAGTTACTGATACCAGGCGATGTCACAAATGCAACCAAGATGGCCACATCTCCCCTTACTGCGGAAAGAAAGGACGACCAAAAAATACTGAACAGAAGAAGGGTGACAAGCCAAGTGAAGGAAACAAGTGGGCCATTGCTGCAAGTGTTATTGATGACTTGAGGGACGATGATTGGATTCTTGACTCTGGTGCAAGCATTCATTTGGTTTGTGATGTGTCTATGTTGATCAAGGCTACATACTATGCGAACAGTGTGTGGTCCGACAGCCGGATGGTACGCCATTGCAAGTTACTACAAGTAGAAGAGCTCGCTTGCACACATCTGTCGATGGTGTAATAACTGAGGTTGGGTTTTTCTGTATTTACTATTCGCCACAACTGACATGAAATCTGGTTTCTTTTTGGCGCCTGGCGGGACACGATCGTGTACTAGGACAGTCTAATGGACGATATGCAGTCTTGAAGAATATATTTATGATCTTTTACGTAAGCATGAAGAATCACCTGATGATAGTGGACGAGCGGTGGAGATTAAGAAACGACTTGATTTTGTTGCTATTGTGGTGAGCGCTGCAACTACCGTTGTGTCGAATCGAACTGTGTGAAAGGGTACACTAATATATTATCACAAGCGTTTTTGTGATCTGAGTTTTGACACGATTGAGCGTCTAGCGCGCACATCACACTCAGGAATTGAGTTAACGGATCATGCAAGTAATCACTGTCAATATGTGCACAAGGAAAGCTGACACGGGCTGCTCAGCGAAAACAAGACACAGATGAGAGTGCACCGACGGATCGCGTTGGAGAGGTAATTTGTAGTGACCTCAAGGGTCCGATTACATCGCGCCAGCGCAGAGGCAACAGGTTTCTGGTCAATTTTGTGGACCACAACTGCAATTATTGTCTTGTGTTTCTTACTTGAACAAAGGATCAAGCTGCGAAAAATTTTGAGCAGTTTTTGGTGTATTTCGAGAAACGTTATGATTGCCGCGTGTATGTACTTCGCACAGATGGTGGTGGATAATACAAGAATGTTGATTTTTTTTGTCGTGACACTGCAGTTGCACGGCTAATCATGGAGGCGGAGGCCAGGCTGGAAATGGAAAGGCGTAGCATATGCACCAGACAGTGATGGATACGTTACGCCCTTTTTTTCTGTGTGATGTACCACTTTCTTTATGTGGTGATGCAGAAGAATATGCGGCTTACGTTCTAAACATAATGCCAATCCGTTATAACCATATGCAAGTGTCTCCAGTCAAGATGTTGACCGGACAGGCTACAAGCCTTGTGGATATTGTTGTGTTTGGATCGCGCTTTGAAGTGTACCGTGATCCTAATTGGAATTCGCTAAAGCAGCACTCCAAGCAAGGAGTTATTAAGAGTAGAAAATATGAGAAAAAAGAATTTGCGTATGGCTTCCGCGTGACCGCATTGTAATCACGACACGCCACGTCCGCCAAACTAAGACTCTAAATGACAACGATAATAAACATGGGGGAGGTATAACGTAACGAGAATAAAACTGATTTGGATGAGCTCGCACTCATGCGCCAAGATCAACACGATCGTGCCAAAGTTTTAGGGATGATGCAGTTCCCGGTAAAGACATCATACATGAAGTTGATGTGCGCACGGATAGTAGAGTGATGTGCCACATGAAACTGAGTTACGGCGGTCCAAGCGTACTACAAGGAAGTCCGTGCAAAAGGCGGAAGCGGATAGGGGCAATTTGATTGGTTTTCGTCATCGCGCGATCTTGTGAACGCAGTAACTACCGCCGATCGTATCGACTGCTCACCGACATCGCACGATATGGTGAACGCTGTGGTTGCTGCCATTGCGCAAGTCTTTTAATCAGAATTCGCGCATCTGCCCGATCCGAAAAATTATCGCTAGGCGATGCGTAGTTCCGACAAGGACCTTTGGGAATGCGCCCAACATGAAGAGCTAACATCCCTGCGTGCGGATCATACGTGGAGAGTGGTAAAAACTGAACCTGGGGTACCACGATTGCATAATAAGTGGGTATACAAGAAGAAAAGAACGTGTGACGGTAAAACTGAGCGCTACAGGGCAATACTAGTTGCGTGTGGAAATGAACAGGTACTTGGTGTGAATTTATTGCTAACATTTGCCGCGGGGCTAGACATGACGAGTGCAAAAGCTATTTTGTCAATTGCGTATATTTTGCACACACCTGCTGGGCATTTTGATGTGCCCAGTGCTTACGTGCGCACTGCTAAAGAAGATGATGTTGACATAAAAATTTATATTCTAGATGGAATATATTTTACGTTGAAGGGGTTATCCGAGTATGGCGTGGATACCATGTAATTTATCCATCGTGGAAGATAGGATGTAAGTGAGAAACTAAATGTATTTCGAGCTTATGATCTTCAGTTACCCTATTTTTCCGCTACCATCGATCACTCATGTAAACCCACGAGATGCTCCGCCTATTCCTAAGGTCGCAACCTTTCAGCATCATCAGTCGCTCCCTCTTATCTCACCAGTCGTGCTCCTTCAACCAGTCGCGCTCTTTCAAAACTTCTTCCCGAGATGTCTTTAAACCAAAAACATTAGCTTGCGTAGCTCTGTCAATAGCGGCACCGAAAATGTTTTGATGAGAAGGTCAGCTCACTTTGAAGCGTGACTCGCAATACACCACCTTGATTAACTTTTTCTTGCCATAATTCTTGATTAACTTGAGACGCACATCGATGTGCCTTTCTCTTCCCGCATTGTATTTGCCTTGTAATTTCTTGATAGCAGCTTGATTGTCGACGTGCATCATCATCGGCTTAGCCACGTGCACTCCGATTTCACCAAGCAGATTATTCAGTCCTAGCAGGTCACTTGTCATCAGCGATGGAGCCACAAACCCAGCCTCCATCGTAGATAATGCCACGCATACCTGTTTTCGACATGTCCGACCCACAAAAAAGCCATTTAGGCATCAAACCTCTCCACTTACAGATTTTCGATCCGCGCGGTCCGCATCACTGTATCCTTCAAGATACAAATCTCTTGAAACGTCAATTTCAGTTGTTCCTTTATGTTCGAATTGCAGGTCGATAGTTCCCTTCAAGTAACGAACAATTCATTTCACCCACCGCAGATCGCGGTCTCTCGGCGCATGAGCTCGTGGGCTGGCCCAGTGCACAGCAAATGCTTTGTACGGTCTCGTTTATTGAGACAGCCATAGCAAGCTTCAATATACGGATTAAAACATCTTCACAGTCGGTCTTTCTGGGGTACCATTAATATCGCTTGGTAGTTAATCGCCCTCGTCACCGCCGTCCTGGTCGTCGCCATTAGGTGTTCGCGGAAAATTAGCTTGCTGCAGACGCAGTCTAACCAGTACTTTGCAAATACATTGGGTTTACTCCAGCTGATTCCCAGTATCCTTGGCTTACGATACTTCAATGCCCAGAAACTTGGTCACTTCACCGAGGTCGGTTGCCTCGAGTACATTATGTCATTGAAGTATTGATTCACGCAGACCCTCTGAGAATTCACTAACAGGTCGTCTACGTAGACTACCACCACCGTCGTAGTTAATTCACCACCCTTCACGTATAAACAGATATCTGTGTAGCACTGTGTAAATTCGAGCTTGTAGCATGCAGCAATTGTGCCCACAAACGTCCAGCCTTCTTTAGACTGTATAGGCTCTTGAAAAGCTTTTGCGCACCTTGCTCTTGTCTCTTGTGCCCAAAATCTTTAATCCGTCCACTTCAGTATCTATTCCCTGCGGCACGTGAAGTGCAATCTTGAGGTCTTCTTCTTTATCTGCTTTATCATAAGCATTAGGAACACCACCGTGTCTAGCAGGCACCCCTCAACTCTCTCCAGCGCCAGCACTACCTTTGCCGTAGTTATCTCCATTTCGGCACTAAAAGTCATCGTGTAATCAACACCAAATGCCTGCTCATTTACTCAGGCCACCAGCCTTGCCTTCAATTTCCCAGTGTTACGTCTGCGTGCCTTTATTCTTAAAGACCCATTTAGAATGCAGCAACTTCTGACCAAGACTTCGAAGTATGACTTCCCATGTTCCATTTTCTTTTATCGATTCGATTTCAAGACGCATCGCTTCTCGCCACTGCGTGTCAGTTTCAAACTGTACAGTCTCTCTGTATGTCTGCGGGTCTTTAATTTAGCTACCATCGCAACTTGGACATGCTTGGCACCCATATGCCGATTATTCATGTGCGTTTCACTTGATAATCCATGCGAGAACCAGCATCGTTCACTGGTAGCTTCTTCTTGACATTTTCTTCGTTGACGCGTGCCCCGCACTTGGTCGGGCTCTTGGAAGGTACAATGCACTCCTTCTGTTTCTCATTTTTCTCCCATTCTTCCACAGCTTGATCCAAATTGGCGTCCTTCCTGTGAAGCTGTCTTTTCCTATAATTGCCACTTTCCTCCAATGATCATGTGTTCAACATGTTGGAGATTTTGTGTCGTTATGATCAATCGTTCGCGCTGTAGATAAACATTGAATCCTTTGGTTTCTCTTTGCTTTTCAACAATTATCCCCCGAACTCGTCGCGCGGTTTCCAAGATTTCTTTTCTGGGTCGCGATAAGCCGTGAAGGGGCTTTAAAAAATCACGACATCAGAGATACTAGGCTTCTTACCATCCATCCAATTGGAGGCTTGATTGCCAGCTGCGCTCACTTGTCTGACCACCCCAATTGCCTTGCAAAACATGACAACGTTTCGATATTCATCACCGCCGTCCGTTCTGAGGATGTGCACCTTGCAATCAAATGTGCACTCGAAGAAAGCCGAAAATGCTCAAACATTTTTGCAGCCAAATCCTTCTTGCGCGCAACAAAGACTCTGCAGAAATTTGAGGCGTGATCGACCAAGTTAATCATTTACCGGTTACCACATCGGTCTGTTGGTGTCATCGGACGTTTCAGGTCGCTTTATATGACTCCACTAAATCGATCAATCGGGGAGTGTGTTCTGCTATCTTTTTTGGACTGTGCATGCTTGATATTTTTCACCTTGAAAACAGGTGATACAGCTTTGTCGCTTCCTTTTGACCAGCTCTATACCCTAGCCTTCAAGGCCTTCCATTTTTTCAGCTGTGTCATACATAAGATGACCTAGGTGCAAATAAAAATACAAAAAGCGTACGCTTCACCGATACCATAAAATTCACTGTTAGTATCTGCAGCGAGTAATGCCGCATATACATACCACTTCATTCCTTTTGGTACAGCTTCGTCACACTGCGTACACACGACCAGCAAGTTATCCTCCTTCTTGACTTTAAACAGTCTTGCACCACCGCTTGTACGCTTCAAGTAGCGGCGACCCTCTTCGTAGCTTAGTGCAACCCTTTTTTCTTTAAGTTTGCAGTACGATAGCAGGTTGTACATGAGATCTTTTGAATAATAAACGTCGCTCAATGTAGCTTTGTGCTCCATTGATCTTTGACCATGCGACTTCACCTTGCTCTTCCTCTACACGCTGCCTTGTTGTTTGCGGCAATAGATGCAGCTCGCCAACGTAACCTCCCCTTGTCGATCGATTTTGATGATACTGGGGGTCCTGCTCCAGATCCGAAACTCGAACCCAGCAACAACAATGAAGAGAGAACTGCTGCCAAGATTGCTGAGGGGGCCAAGAATGGGATTTTGGCGGCTTTACTTAAAGTGCGCAAGCTGGCAGGAAAAAGAAGGAAATCTCCGAGTGATAATGTTCCCTGGGAGACATCCACGGAGGATTGCATAGTGACATGGCCTACCTTCGTGACCTTGATAGTTTGCCGTAAGCGACATTACACTCATCACAGTAGTCGACCAGCAAGCTGGCATCTATTACCGGATGCCGACTGGCCTCAATATCGAGAATCCACGTCTTCTTCCAACCATTAAGGGCGGTTCCAACACGCAAGACAAATGAAGTCTGTTTACCACCTTTTTTTTCGTGAACTCTCTCTTAGTATGTCTGAGATGATTGAATTGCCAGCATCGTCTCCCATCCCCAGGCACAATTGCATCAGAAGCAACATTCCCTCCTCGGGCATTGCTTCAGCCGAAAGTGGAATGTATTCCCCCGCTTACCACATGTGCGCTTACATCTTGCTCAAGTGTACTGGCAAAGTCTGCTCCCGTGCCAGCTTAAGATTGTCAATGCGGCGACGATCAAGCCGCGTTTGCATGGCTCGTTTCACCTCCGGCGTTAGCCCCCTCGTATATGTACTGGAGCACAAAATGATCTGGACAGCTTGCCGAGATTGCAAGGTTACCAGGTACTGAATCTGCTCGGTCCAAGACCGATCACTCTGCTTACGATCCAGCATAAATCATGTAGCTTGATCCACGATGATTTTTCAGTCATACACTTCTATCATCTTGTTCATTAATGCTCGACCGTAGGCACTTCTGACGTCCAGGCCCTTTTCATCTTGTCAAAAAATATTTTTTCGGTTCCATCGAGATACCAATTAAGTATCCTCATCTTGTACTACTCAGGCGATTCGCCTCGACTGAGGCGTTGAGCCGCGCCAAGATCGTCAGGAACTGCAATCACCAGTCCTTAAACCCTGCTTTAAGCCCTTCATATTCTTTCTTTCTAGTGAAGCGCTCGATGGGTAGCTTCATATTCTTAACGGTTGGCATCTTAACTCCAAAGTCTTGTGGACGGTGGACGTGCTGCCTCGGCTGTGCGTAAGCCTTCGTCGTAGGCTGAACTGTAGGAAATAATTTCTGTTGGTGCCGCGCTTGAGGCTGCGGCAACTCAAACGGCATTTGCCTGACCATCGCTTCACTAAGCGAGTCGGCCATGTTCCTGTTCTGTTCAACAGCCAAGAAGTGGCTAAATACACTTGAGCCGCTCCCAATACGGATATCCGGATCCGCAGGAGGCAGTTGGGCCCGCTCCACGCGTCCCTGCGCCAAGTTGTGCATCAGATTCCCGGTGAGTCCCTCAAGTATATTTAGACGATCCGCATATTGCTCAGAGGTCCCTCGTTCTCTCGCTTGAGCGATTTACGCGCTGTCGCTTGTCGTCTCATCAACCTTGTTCGGGCCGAGAGCACCTAGCAAAAATACAGGAGAGGCTTCTGGTGGGTTTGGGCTCATAACCTGTTGTTTATCCATCTTGGCAGATAGGATGTAAGTGAGAAACTAAGTGTATTTCGAGCTTATGATCTTCAGTTACCCTATTTGTCCATTACCATCGATCGCTCATGTAAACCCATGAGATGATCCGCCTGTTCCTAAGGTCGCAACCTTTCAGCATCATCAGTCGCTCCCTCTTATCTCACCAGTCGTGCTCCTTCAACCAGTCGCGCGCTTTCAACATACCAAACATAATTTTCCACTGTCTTAAAAAAAAGCCTTTATGGATTAAAGCGGGCTGGGCGACTGTGGCACCAGCTTCTACATGCAACACTGACAACATTATATTTATGCAATGCATTACGGACTCATGTTGGTATCTATGTGGATGATCGTTTGGTTACTGGGACTAGTAATCAGCGTGTAGAAAATTTCTTCTCGCAGATGGCGTTTCTTGAGCTAAAAGACCTTGGACTTGCCGTAAAAGCACAGCACACTAGCCATACAAAATCCGAGCTCCAGCCCGTGCGCATCGGCTTAAGTCCGCTTTTCAGCTCCCATGGCTGGTGCCAAGTGAACTGAGCAAGAGAAAAGAGATGCTCGTCCAGGACAAGAACATCGACGCGCCGACGATGGCCATTCTCCAAATCTTGACACCTAATCCCGTAGTAGTTACGATCCCAGAAATTGCTTGGTATGCGTGTCCATTAATATTCCGAGTCAGGATATATGATTGATCAAGAAACGACCATCCTTGAATTGATGTTCAAGCACAAGCTCCATACGGCAAACTCAGTGCGTGCCCCAATGAGAGGAGAGCTTTTGGATGAAGATCAATCCGTAGGATCAACTGATGAGATCTGGTCCCGATACACCTGAGCGCCCGACAGTCAAGACATTTCAGACGCTTCTAGGGAGCTTACTCTGGATTGCTAGGCGCACGAGACCGGACATATCTTTTACTAACCACCGTACTTCTCGACAAGCACCGTGCTTCTCGACAAGCACACGCACCAACGATTGGAGATTTAAAGTTGGCGAAGCGTATTATGCGCTACTTGGCTGGCACTGCTAGTTTAAATTATTTATAAATTGAGATAATGGCCCGACTCTACCGCAACGCATCGACTGTTTTACTGATACTGATTTCGCTGGAGATCAGCGTGATTGAAAGTCCGTGAATGGAAGGATTGTTCGAATTAATGGGATGCTCGCGGGGTGTCATTGCAAGAAGCAAACAGCGGTGGAGTTTTCGACAGCTGAATAGGAACATGTGGCAGTGTCTATTGCCGCTTAAGAACTTCTCTTTTGAAGAAAATGATGGGAGAGCTTGGTCTTCAGATTGCGCTCCCCATGAGCATGAAATGGACAATCAAGATGCATATTAAGCAAGTGGAAAATAAAGCGAGTTCAAGCCAGGTGAAGCACGTGGATGTGTGCCTTAAGTTTATCGGTGATTACTTCAAGAAGGTGCACTCAAAAACCGATATATGTGACTTCGAATGACATGCTGGCGGACATCCTGATCAAGCCACTCTCAGCACCTGACTACAAGCTTTACGTACAGTTGTTGGTCTTGAATCGGCGTGATCCCTGTGTAGGAGTGTTGGAAATTGGAGTTTTAATGGCTGAATACTGCCAGGTCTCAAGCCGTCAAGAAACTGCCGTTTCCAGCATTATCTTTTGTTTGGTATGTTGTGGTTCTGCAGGCGACAGAAAAGACGGAATGTGAGCAAATCTCCTGTTGACATTGAGCAGGAGCAAGGAGAGAATACATAGCAGAGTACTGATATGTAGCACACAGATAAAGTTGGTAGTAAAACTCACTCTTCGAAACACTTCTTTCGAGATCTTCCTAGCCCTGATTTGACGGAAGAGCCATCGGGATTCCAGACATCAGGTGCAGGTGATGCACGTTGATACGTTCCTTTGATCATACAGTTAAATGATATTCTGTCCAGATCATACTTGCGGGCTACCGCTCGGTGGAAAATAAGAAATGCATCCGGTGGTGAATGGTATCAGGACTGAAGGTCTTGGCAACATTGAGTAGACTTCGTAGCCCTTCTTTGTTGATTTAAAACCTCCCTGACACCAGCAAAACATTATCTTTGATAGCGCTTGTGCTTTGTCTGGATACTTGAATGTACGTCACACTTCTAGGCTGCAGCATCAGCTCTTCTTCCACTTGTGCTTGTATAGTTCAGTACTGTATACCGCAGGATTAAAGATGAAGCCTGAAAATGACCCCTGCGGCTCTTAAATGCCCCCTGTTCCACTACGTAGTCTACCAGAGTCGTGCTAGTGTCTTGATAGTGGTTGTGTGGTCTAAGTCTGGCCCAGATAACCTTGATTAGCACGTTTTGCAGAACGTTCTTAAGAGGACCAGCCGGTGTTATACAGGAGGGTGTAAACTAGCATTTGTATACAACCGGATTGATAAGATTAACTTCAGATATGGATATAGCGGGTCCATATTGACGTTCACAGCGAATGTGCTGCCTAGCTGTAACGAGGCACCGGTAGCTAGTACTGCTTCAGTACTAGCTCTCCTACACTGAAGACAGTGTAGGCGGGGGATTCTTGACTTCACGTACATGGTACGCAGAGGAAGAGAAAGAGTCGGCTTTCTAAGGAAACGAACTCTTTGAGATACAGGAAAAGATAAAGTGTATTTAATATAATGGTCCTAATTCTTCTGTCTAATTCGTAGTACTAACTTCATTATATTTATCTACATCTACGTATGGTGACGTCTTGCACACCACCCATTGCGCACGTCTAGCAGCGACTGGTCGGGTTGATATAATGGTCTATATCAACCAATGAGCAGACCCTTGAGTCACTCCAACAATACACTGTGGTAAGTAATATTGTATAATATTATCTCTTAAGATAATATTGCTTTATTGTCATTTATTATTATAACAATATTATGTAAAAGGCTCACCCCGTTACACTAGCCGTGGAATTTTGTGCGAGTTATATTTACGTGGTCAATGACTATTGAGGAGAACTAATTGTGAAAACAAAAGCAAAAGAGATAAATCTCCAACGATAAAGCTGAATGAATACTTTGTTTTGTTTCAAATGTCAAAAGAGAGTGAATCCAACTGAAAAGGGACTGAATCTTACGATTTTCTAAAGAAATAATTTAGTGTAAGATACTATTGTGAAGCTCAACCTTCTGAAGAAGTCGATCGTTGAATATTCGTCGCAATTAAATCTTTTCGCCTTAAGGTAATTTAAATATATTTGAGCTAAGAAACGACAAAATGAAAAATTATTTTCAGGACCGAACAATATTGGGACTTAAAGATGTATAGGACTAAAAGATAGCTAGGGCCAAAAGAAAGCAAAGACTTTAAGATGCGTTGACAATATAAAACCTCTGATCAAAATTAGACAAGGACTAAACAATAACAAGGACCATAAGGTCGCATATAACAAAGATACAAAGGACTAAGAGATAGAGAAGAAGAATGAAAAGGAAGGTGTGGTCGAACTAGAAGCAGGTCCAAAATTGAAGCAGGATCAAAATAGAAGCAGGACTAAAGAAATTAGGTTTAAATAGAATCTTGAAACCAGATAGTGTCATTGCATGTGTCAGTTATATAACAGCCCATCGTTGAGCTAACTAATTATGAATGCAGTCGTGGCAACAATCAGGGAATCATGCTCCAGAACTTGATATACCCATCATCTTTTGCCGTTGTTTTTCAGTTTTTGGGTAAAATTACATCGTCATAGTCATCGCTCACTCTGAATGCATTCCACAATATTGATCGTCATTACCCGAATTTAGGGAATCGTCAGACGCGATTGCTCGACAGTTTCCATCGAGTAAACAGCAGCAGCAAATGAACGACATGCATACTGTATGTGTAAAAATAAGACCTCCAGAGATTCCTTGCGTTGTTTAGCGTGAGTAACGAATAGAGTTCAACGTGACACCTCGTTTACAACACAGCAGTCGTCCGACGAGAAGCAACGCGCAGATAGGTTCATGTAGTGGAACAGGCAGTGCAGCACCTCTTCCTGCGAACCTGTATGATCCATGTATATGTGAACCATGTCGAATTCGAATGACCCAGTCCGGACATTGCTTGCTTGCCATTCAACAATCTCGCCATCTGGTTTTGCTCTCGGTGCTACTGCTGACGACCGGGATAAGCCACACTTGTATCGCTGGCGTGGGTGCTGAGGTGCATGAGTTTGCTGAAATGCTAAGCAACAAGTTTGTATGTCACCCAGTAATGCCTAAGGTCGACGGACTTTGTGTTGTCCCCAATCGGCACGATAGTAGTGCCCGTCTTAGACGTCCTATCGACTAAGAACACGATCGAAAGCATGAGTCATGAGAGCGGCACCGTTGACATCTCGAAGCGCTCGTGCTCAAACGTCAAATCTCGATCGAACCTACTTCTTACATGCGCACACACTATGCGCCACTCCTTTCATGCACGCGCAAACTCTATGTGCCACAGTGATAGCATCCCGGTTGATTCGATACAAGCATCAGCTAGTTAAAAGGAACACGCAAGAAGGTCTGTCTGCCTGCAGCGCCATTTGTAAGGCTGCAGACGAGATTGCAACTCTGAGGCGGGGTGGGAAGTTGCCAGCCAGAGACTTGAACGTGTCACAAAAAGCGTTAAAGCGACTGGATCTGGTCCTTCTGGCGCTGCCCACCCTGCAGTGGGAGCAGCTGGATCGGTATTGCCAGCTTGCTGCTACCAAGCCATGCTGTGACCGACCTCATGGCAACTCACTCACGGTCCAGGCCATTGCAAGCACTTTCTTCGATCGGGCATCAAGTTTTGGCGTGATCTCGATGTGCTCGACAACTGCTGTCATACAGGTGCGATGTACGCCACGAATTATAGGCCGCGGCCTTGCCGGAGGGAAGTGGCTCTTTTGTTGATGGCAGTCCGATGGTTGGCGCCGCCGCGTTGTAGTGGCAGAACTGGAAAGACAGTGTCAAGAATCTCGACTCGACAACGACTTGTCGTGCGAAATGTCGTGGCGACCCGTCTGTCGAGGTATACTCTGGTTCAGCCAACGTGTCGCGGCGGAAAAGGCTCCCAGCGAGTAAAATTTGGCTGACGCAACAGCAGCGCTTGGGGTGCGATGGATGGACGGCATCGAGCGTCTCTGACCAGGGTCCAGGTGTCGTTGTTCGGCGATGTTCTGCAGTTGAAGCTGTGGTTCGATCGTAATGGACTGCAAGTAGTTGAGTCTCTTGTTGTCGATTGCGAACGAATCTGGACGGCTATGAATATAGATACCAATCAAGAACGAAGTCATGGGTAAACGCAGGAGAGCTTCCGTCTTCCCTATTTCATACATAGCAGCAGCCAATAAACGATCCAGTAATGTCTGTTTTCCTAAATCTGTCTGTCTCTTCCTGAATATGTAAGTGTGCCTTTGTTTCGACTGTAATCGGCACCGTGTGTCAGATTCAAAGTCGAACCTCTACTTGAATATTCAGGAGATTCAGGTGCTCCAACTCGACGGTCAACGACATACTTACTAAACAGCCTTATCTCGGGACTCGTAGGCGGTTTCAAATCGCAAGAACAGCTGAAAATTGTATCGCAGGGAATTGGTCATTCGAGGCAAGTGAACTCCTGCCTGCCGCCATCTGCTTCAAGTGTGCAGAACCATGTCAAACATGTCACGCGCAACAACGTCGCTCGGAACCATTTTCCAACTGGATTGATCGGTCTCGCACCGGCGCTCAAATCCGTCGTGTCGTAGATGACCGTCAACATGTCGTGGAAGCAGCGAGAGACGATCGTCCCATCCGCAACGATGGACAATGTCCTGGCACCTCTAAAGTCGCACATGCATGGAGCTCGCATCTGGACCCACAACTTCTGCCACGGCAAGGGTGCAAGCAGTCCTGAACCAATTCACGCAGCGCACCCGCGTTCATTGAGCCCGACTTGGAATAATAAACCGAGAAGGGGTGAGACGAGCAGAAAGAAGCTCTGCTTCTCCCTTCGGCAGCTGTTCAAGCACGAGTGTCAGGACCGAGTCGAACACAAGACGGCGGCAATGGACGTCGTCGTGCCGCCCGTGTCGATTCCCAATACCTACCTCACCCGAGAGAAGCAAGGCCGCGTCACAGTGAGTGGCAAGCGTGTACCATTCACACGCGACGCTCACAAGCGCAAAAGGAAGGCGGGTAAGCCCTTGCCGTGCATCAGAGAAGACCGTGCACTCGTGCCCGTCAACTCGTCACTCGAGGCCTATCGTCGTCGTGCCTACTACCCTGCAAAGAAGGTCAAGGCCAAGAAGTTGCGACCCAGTGCACATTCCGTATAGGCGGCTGTCAATTGGCACGCACGTGCTTGCCCACCTCTTTGTCGTGCGGCTGTCGACGGCACACACGTGGCAGCCCACCTCTTTGTACTTACCTGATCTACTTATCGGAGACGCAACTCGACTGGCAGACGACATGGCGGCAGACCCGCATCTCTCTCTCTCATCACTTTGTCTAAGGCTACACAGTTGCGCTATTTATTAGTCTAATGCAATACGAATACGATCGATTTCACGTTATACTTCTTGCGAGTACAAGAGCCTTACATAGCTCACATTCTGCGAGCCTTCGTAAGACTTACACCAAGTGCGGATGATACAATTCTCACGTTGAAGAGGGTGTTGCTAACAATGCAGAATACAATCCGCTGACCTGACCATCTCATCTGCTCGTCGCATCGCTGATCGCCCCAGCGACGGATCAAGTCTTACCCCTAAGCGGGTTATAGCCGCATAACACGTTATGTCGTTGTTTGATTGCCCGTCTCAATGGAGAGTAAAGAGCATCTCTTGTGCAAAGGCTGAGTAATACGTCATTGCGCACGATTTAGACAGGACATCGCGTAACGTTTGCTTGACAGAGAGAGGTTGCTTAACGTGTTTGTTTGTCTTTTTCTACAGCATTTCATGGTAGTAGATACTGAATCGTGCTATTGTACGACTTCCAGTTGGTAGCTTCTAGTTTGCCTTCAACTGGATCACTGCGTCATAGTCACCAGCTCTTGAGCTCTATAATACACAATGTCGTGTATCCTTTTCGAGTACTTTTACGGAGATCGATCGTCCGCGCACGCAGAAGAAAGTATCTTTAGTCTGCTAAGTACCACGAACGAGCCATCATCATCAAATGCCTTCGAGTTGTCATTCTTACAGTCTCATGTGTAGAGTTAGCAACGTAAGAAACTCATGGGGCCTGCACACCGAAACGTACGGAGTGCAGCCCGCTATTGCACTTTGCTTGTACTAAACATCCGCATTACCATAACCCTCGTGAGACTTACTGTTTTCCGAAGGCTCGAGTCTTCAAACAGTGTTTCTCGTTACTTTTTCGCGTTGTACTTGTTATAAGTCAGGGACTCACCGTTTCAATCTGGCTTGAGGCGGTACAATAGCTGAAAACAAGACGCATAATGAGAGCATTCTAGACTCGTGAAATAATGCTCGGAAACAAACTTGCCACTTTATCGTCTACGTCTTCAATACCACGAACGCTTTGGTGCGGAGTATCGCTCTGCTTCCTGGTTTGAGGTGTTAAATCTTGTTTGACACAACTCGTTCAAAGGAGTTTGGCTTGCATTTAAGGTGCATATCAATTTGAAGAGTTGTGTTGCTGACAATTCGCAGTGCAAATCGCCAAGCGCGCGCGCGAGGCGTCTATATCGAGTGCATAGATTACCAGCTATGTGATGAGTCATTGTTATGCGCCAATTGCTGCAAATTGGTCTTTCACCGTGAGATCGCTACCGCTTTTTGCTCTGGTCGCACTTTCAGATCGGTATTGTTACTGCTACATCCATGTTTTTCTATTAAGTTCTTTATCCATTACATATTATACTAATGTACCAGCCGTGCATCTTGAGCTCAAAGATGCTCGCAAAGTTTTACCCGCCATTCGCATCGTGCAAGGATCAATCGTAAGAGCGATGAGGCTATGCCAGTCGCCCGTCCGCCTCAAGTACTGATTGCCCAGCTGGATAGAAATCCATGTCGAGCTGCAAATATGTTTGTACTCGTGTAGTACGTACAACTCGTGTAGATTAAGATATGCTAGCTTGACTACCTTTACGATCCGTCCAAGCTTCTGTCGGGTGAAGATAAACTCTCGCACTTCGATACTCTTAGTGTCTAATGCTGATCAATTTTACTTCTTAGTGTCTAATGCTGATCAATTTTACTTCTTAGTGTCTAATGCTGATCAATTTTACTTCTGTTTGCGGTCGAATACGCCTACGATAGAAGTTGAGCTGCTTCTATAACTTATGATGCTACAAGGATCACTTCACGACGATCAATAAACGAGCGCTGTGTTATCGTCATCTGTATGGATAACAGGCTGAGCACAATGTTGCCATGTCAGCACTAGGTGGGTATATTTGGAAAGTGATCAAAGTATGTGCAACCTGTGTAAGGTGTCAGCTCTAGTCGACTCGAAGTGGCACAGAAATGGTGCAGGTCTACGATCGGTTCCCACTACGATGAGCATTCATCTCAATTATATCGTCTACCCTGTTCCTAATCTTCTCAAACATTTCATCAGAACGAGATCAACTTGTAGTCACGATGAGGCACGACGTCTTGGTCTCCTAAAAAATCGATGTAGAATGCTGCAACACTTGAAGTCTAGTCGGATAAAGGTGCGAAAAAAATAGTCACTGTAACTAAATTTGCGTGCTATAACGATGACTCGATATTTCGTCACCAAGCTTGATGACACTTAAAAATCACGACCAAATCACAAAGGTGCAAAATGTCTTTGTCTAAAAAGCCAATCTCCCACACACCAAGACCAATCCGTCTGTATCGAAAAGACTGCACCCCACCCCATCCCGACCCCAAAAACCCCGCCAACTCCAAAAAAACGCGGCAACGCAGTCGTCGCCCATTCATGCCACCCAAAGCGTCGACCAAGACGCCGTCCACGCTCCACGAGCCCTACGAAGACCACACGTACGCTGACTTGCGCCGCGCCGCGTCCGCGCGCTGCCTCCATCTGCCGCGCACCGGTCCGTACCGCGTCGCCAACCGCGCCAACTTCATCGCGCTCTTACGAGCCAATGACAAGGCCACGAGAGCCACGAGATCAGCTGCTGCACCGTTAACGTTACCGCGTCCCTCACGACCGTCGGATCCGAGAGATCTGCACGTCGTTCGCACACGTCGCAGCTGTCGGTTCCGTCTCTTGAACGTGCTCTTGAGTCGGGCGTTTATCGACCGCTGGGACGCCATGAAGACGTCCAATGGAACGCTCGAGATGACCTCGTTGTGGCTGGACGTGCACGCGGCTTTCCGGCAGAGGAAGCGCTCCCCAGAGCTGGACGTGCTGCTCTTTGATGACGCGCTGTTCAAGGACGTGACGCCGCACGTGGTGGTCGCGCACTCGGCGTCGCGGCTCGTGGAGATGTGGATGGACATTGTCACGTTGTATCGAGATGCAGTGGCGCAGGCAGAAGCTGCTACTGCTGTTGATGCTGCGGGAGGGAAAGGGGATTCGATGCACTCTTTTGTGGATTTTTGTGCGGGGAGACTGGACTTGCTGTATCTACACATGGCGATGCTGCTTGAACCAAAGCTGTACGAGTTCCTCTTGTCGGATAAACTGGTGCTTGCTGATGGGGATGGTAGTAGCAGGATCAAGGTGGAGACGCCTGGACATGGAGGGATGGTCGATGCTGCACATGGAAAAACTGACGATGCGTGGAGCGGTACGAAGGTTCCAGCTCGGTCACCTGCCAAGTCGTTGGTAGACGAAGCTAAGACGGCTCTTGCGTCCACTCGTACGTCTCCTGAGATCAAATCGAGTGCTGCAGATGTAGCCAAAGCTGCTCCTGCTACTGCTACCCCTGCTCCTCTTGCTACTGCTAGTGCTTCTTCTGCAGCTACTTCGACTCCTGCTACTGCCACTCCTGCAGCTACGGAAGCTGCTGCTGCTGTACCTGCTTCGACTCCTGCTGCTGTAGTTGCTGCTGCTACTACTTCGACTGTAGCTGCTTCGACTCCTGCAGCTGCTACTGCTACTCCTGAAATTGCTTCGACTCCTGCAGTTAAAACTGCTGCTACTACTGCTCCTGCTGTATATGCTTCTACTTTGACTCCCGTGGTTGCTGGTGTCGATGTTTCGACGGTGGCTGCTAGTGGAAGTGATGCAGGTGCTTTCCCATCAAAGTCTGCCCCTATCTCACGACCTTGCAAGATACCAACACAGAATCCAGAGATGGACGAATTTTCGCCACTTGCGAATTTGCTCCTGAATGCTGTACCAACAAAGACGGCTGCTGTACGAACCGCCAGTACGGTGGCTAAAGCAAATCGGCAGACGTCAGAATCGTCTGCTCTAAAGTCGCTTGCGCGAAAGAAGCTTCAAACAGTCGGCAATGGAAAGACATTAAATCGTGGAGCGGGTGCACAGTCAGCGAGAGGATCGAAGTCAAAGGCGTTGCCGCCGAAGCAGAAACAGACAGAGTCCCGGTCTGAAGCTAGTGCTTTGAGCATGCGTGTTCAAAGCAAGTCTCCCGTTGGTGTCAAGTGTTTGGACGCAACGACGTCGTCACTTGGAAAACGGCCACGTGAAGGAAGCGCTACCGCGATTGTCAAGGTCTCTAGCGTGAGCGATATTGTACCGCACTCCGGCAAGCAGGCGCATTCGGCTAAAGCGTTCTCGACGGCACTTGCTGGACGAGCAGTAGACGTGGTGTTGCCTCCTGATGAGTGGGACATTTTGGAGAGTCGGCTACGTAAAGTGAACGAGAACATTGATCGGTGCCACCGTGGGCTAACAAGTGTCGACGCGAACGTCAATGGCAATTATAAGCAGTCTTTGGAGGCTGATCTACGATTTTACTCTGCTATCAAGCAGCGACTACAGGAGCAACTCCTTGTAGTAATGCAGAGTGGGTACTAGTCCGACGGTCTCTCCCAACCGGTGCCGGTTAACTTATGTAGGCGTGAGCATACGTGTTCGCTGAAGGACGAAGAAAATGTGCGTTCAGTTTGTCGGAGGATGCAGTATCGTTTGGATTCTCTTTGGAGTGATCACTTGTGGAGCATTTCGGTAAGCCAGAATGAGGACATCATACGAGAGTGGTGATTCTTTATTGTGCAGTGTTAGTGGATTGCATCACGAGCTGGGCTGGCAAGAAGGCTGCAATTGGAAGAGTGGGTGAAGCAGGCCACGAGGCGCTGCTGAATTTTCGATCGAAGCGTCAAAGACGCAATAAACGTACGAGTCTCGATAGTCTTGACGCACTTTTGGCTGATCAAGCAGAAGTTAGAGCAACTGATCACTTTCTGCGCTTGGGACAGTTTTTCAGCACGGGAAAACGACACCCGCTGCAAGCTCGCTTATCGCAGGCCACCACATATTTATCAAGGAGACTTGCAGCTTGTTTGGTGATGCGAGCAGTCTCGACGAAGCGACCGAATTTCTCTGTGGTCGATACTTTACGTGTTGCTGGAGAATGGCTTGGCCGTGTATATGAAGCACATTTACTACACTGGAACCTATTTTCGACTTCCGTCTTCTCAGCTTCAGATACGCGCAAAGGTTGTCGGAGACGGTGAATATCCAGCACGTGATTACAGCTAAGTCGGTCAAAGCGATCGACGTTTTGTCGATGCAAAATCAGCTTGGTGTCCACGCCGTTTGCATTCTGAGCTTACGATTCCAGACATGTACTGGACGCTAGACAGCTCGGGAGTGGAAGTTATACGCGTTTCATGGTGTGATGAATGTCAGTCACGTTATGGTCGTCTCAGTTGCGCTACTTAATGTGCTTCATAAAAAGCATCTGGAGCTTTATTGTTTTCTTTTCTTAACCTGCTCTGCTCCCTCTTGTCTTATTTCAGTATACACACGAAAAGGTAGTCACAACAAACCTAACTGAAAAGTCCGTCGTTGTTAACGTAAAGTCGGGAATTTTCAGCTGCTGTTGTTAGTTAGTTATCAGTGCAAACTATATAGGTTCCCACGATCAATTATCCAATACGATTGTCGATCCTTATATTTACTTGTATACATCACGTAAATCGTAGCCACAATTCCCCAAATAACGACACACTTGTCGTCCGTGTGTCTCCCCCTTTAGACCTCATCTCCTATTGCCTCCTTCATCATGGTACGTCCATATCAATCACCGTCTATTGGTCGCAACCCTTTACCGTAACTGACATGACGCTCTCGTGTACATGCTGCGTGTATACTCCTTCTACTATACGTATAGGGAGATGCGCGCATTGTCTTGACGACCCTTATGGACGAGAAACTGCTGGTCCCAGGTACGTTGTGCCAGTCATTAAGAATGGGTCGTGTACACGTATAGTAACATGTGTATACATATCCTCTGTTTCGTGAACAGGTCCCAAGAGACTTTATGTATCGTACTATCGCAAACGTGTATACGCCGATCTGCTGCCGGATGGATCGATCCGGTATAAGAACGAAGTATACACGTCGCCAGTGCCCTGTGCGCTGCACATGAAACGTACCTTAAATCCGAGTACGTGTTTTTCATTGGCTAAATGTCTGCACTTGGTTTTTGAATGGAATAACCGTGTCCGGACTAAAGTGTCGCCTACCCGCAGCTCTCAAGACCGATGCTGGCTGGTCGTCTATGTACTCGGCTGCATCGGGCGAAAGTCTCAAAGACATTAAAGATCGGCTGAACATTCGCAAACGGGGAACCAATGCGCGCTCGACCGGTAAAGAGAGGAAGGCCGTGCCACCGGCACTGACCGTGAAGGAGCGTGTGGCTCAATTGACTGCGGCTCTGGCCACACAGAAAGCGGTTCCGGTACGTCCTTTACCGGTGTACTTGGTGGCAATACTTGATTGCTGTTGCTATTGCTGTTGCTGTTATTGCCATTCTAATTGTTGTTGTTGTTCGTACTGTTGTTGTCATGTTATTTGCTACGTGTAGAAGTGCAGTGCATGTCGGAAAGAAGCCACGACGGACGTCGTTGAGTGCAGCGCTTGCCACAGCAAAACACACTGGAAGTGTGCGAGTCCTGCACTCAAGACAGCTGGAGCTGAATCCTGGTTTTGTGAGCAGTGTGTAACGGGACAAGCCAACCGGATTCTCGAGTTTCTCCAGCAGACGCGTCGTGTGCTTGTGGAGAGGATTACAGAGCAGAAGAAAACAAAGGAAGAGACGACGACTGCAGTTGCGGCAAAGGCGATTGAAGCGAAGGATGATAGCAGCGTTGCAGACATTGGCAGTCCTTCTACTCCAGTTGAGAGTGCAAAAGATGCTGTTGATGATGGGGAGAAAGAGAAGGAAGCTGGTGTTGAAGCCATTGTCTCTGTTGGTGTGTCGGAAGAAGATGAAACGAACGAGTCTAGTCACAAAAATGACACATCTGCGACGACTGCTGAGTGCTCAATCGAGCCAAAGCCAGAGATGCGAACTAACAGTGAGAAAAAGGCCAGCGTGGACTCAACCGAAGATGCATTGGTTGTGGCAGAGGCGAACGAGTCAACGGAGCAAATGAATGTTATTGTCGATGCTGTGGAAGAGAAGGAGAGAAACCAGGCGGAAATTGACGTACCCACTGATGTGCCGGTAGCACAGGAAGTCGGAAATAATGTCCCCGAAAGCGAAGAAGACGACCCTACTGAAGAAATCGTCGAGACCGGGCAAGTGTCTGTTACCAAGGCAGAAGAGACTACGAGCGTACGTTGATCGTGTGTGGTTGCAGGAGAACGAAAGCTGACCACTAAACCGTTCTTATTCGTGTGTTTGATCTTCCAGGCGGAAGAAGATTTTCTGGTGTTGATTGACGGTCTTATTGCAGAGGTCTCGTCCAGAGATGATAGGGCTAGCTTGATTGCCAACAGCACGGGTGCGACGTTAGTGCACCTTGAAAAAACGCATTTGGTGCAGCTTGTGGAATATGGTAAAGGAAAGATACTGGCGGCCAATCTCGAAAGCGAAGACGACAGTGAGCGGGGTGGCGCACAGGAAGAGGACCATGATGATACTGCGTCCTGTAACACGTCCGAAGTGGATGCTCTCATAAAGATCTTTGACTTACGCCATCAGATCTTATCATCACAGTCTCAATTTGAGCGCACCACAAGCGCATTAGCTAAGCGCACTGAAAAGCATTTGCGAATTGCTGAGAACGAGGTGATGGGACTGGAAGAATCTCGTACTGTAGAGGCCATGGCTATCTCGAAAATGGTGGATTCGATTGATCAGCATTCGAGTGAATTGAGTATGTGCGAAGAGAAAATCTACTACGACGAGGTACTTCTCGAGAGCATCAACCGCCGCCGTCATTTCATTCGATCCACAAACATCAAGGATCGTTTTGTGCCGTCGTACCGTCACAGCACGAAACTCATGACAACGAGTAGCGACCAGCTGCTGTTGACGGTTTTGCTGGAGAAGCTGCGTGATATCACGGAAGTGATGAACGAGTGGACGAAGATGGAGCGCCATTTCGTTACCATGACGTCGAATCTGACCAAGTCGCTGTCGTTGATCGGCACAAAGCGGAAGTGCACGGGTGCTGCCGTAACGTTTCCACCGAGCGTGCCACTGTTCGCACAGATAGGAATCCCTCCTTCTCGACGTCTCATTGAACGCCAAATTGCGAACTTCAGGATGAACCTGGATTCCATTCGTCACAATCGTGCGCGTATGCGTCAAACACTTTCTGGCATTCTGAAGATCGCCCGGGAAGAGCATTTGAGCGAGGAAATTGTCACGAGAGCTGACATGCTGTACCATAAATGCCGCGACGTGAAGACGGATGCAGAAGAGGAAGAGTTGAGGCTAAAGGAGGAAGCTGAAGTTATGGCCAAGGATAATGAAGATGAGCATACCGTGTATGGTCGTCAAAGAGGTGACGACGACGATGACAACGGCGCAAGTGTAGAAGAACCCGAGACCAAAAAGAAATGCTTGAGCAATGCTGGCCATAATTCCGACGCGTTCTCCGATATCGATTCGAGCTCTGCTACTACGGCAGCCATTAATACGACACGTCCGAGAGAAAAGAAGGGTATCTCGTCGCTGCTTGGCACCGAGGATTCCGACGAACGGGACTCTCATTATAGCTCTGCTGCGAGCAAGTCATGCGAGGACAGCGAAGAAGATTTAGAGCAAGCGTCTCGCGCAATTGCTGACATTTCTTCAGTTCTGCCCGATATTTCTGGTGGTAACGATTCCCGCACGGACTTGCTGAATCCGTTGTTGTCAACAGAGAAGCCCGTACTGGATGCGTCGCGCGTTTTCACATCCCCAGGTCAGTTCGTGATTCCCGACCGAAACGGTAGCAGCGACAAGCGGAACACGCTTGCGCAATCACTCGCCAGACCGCAGCAAACTCAGCCGGCTATACGATTTTCTGGGCAAAGCCAGCATTCGTTCTCGGAACAAGGGTTTGAGATGTCGAACAGGCAGCAGCTGCATTCTGAACATCAACGTCAAGAGCGGGAACGACTGCGTATTGAGAAGCAGTGTCAAGAGCAGGATCGTCAGGAGCAGGAGCGCCGGGAGCTGGAGCAGCAGCAACTGGGACGCGAGCATCAACGACTGCAACAAAAGTGTCGCGAACAGCAACAACGTGTCGAGGAACAGCGATGCCTGGAGGAGCAACACCGTTCGAAGCAACAGCGTCTTGAACAACAACTCAACAAGCAGCAGCAGCAGCGTCTCGAGCAGCAGCACCAGGAGAAACAGCGCCAGCAGGAGCTGGAGCGAAATGAAACCCAGCGACAGGAGCAGCAACGCCAAGAACAACAGCGACGACGGCAAGATCAGCAGCGACTTGAACTGGAGCTCCGACGCCGACAGCAGGAGCAGCAGCAGCATCAAGAGCAAGAACGGCACTTTCAGCACGGCAAATCCACGAGTCTCCCGCAAGTCGTGCCTTCCGGACCACCTCATCTGCAGGTGCTCAGCCAGCAGCAGCAACAACAACAACAACTTCAACAACAAGCCGCACTTCAACAGCAGCAGCACTCTCGCCAGTTGCAGCATCCTCTGTACGGCGATATACCCAAGACCATCCTCATGTCTGCCGGTATGGGAACCAGTCAGCAAGACGTGTACGCCCAGCAGGCGGCTCAGATGGGCATCAACATGCATGATGTTGTGCGGCGCCAGGACTCGAGCCATTTTGTGGGCAGCACCACGTCAGGAAGCCTGCGTGGAGCTCACTACATCACGCCTAGCGAAGCGGTACGTGGTGCTGTCCAGCAGACAGCGGCGGCGGCAGCACGAACGAGCTTTTATGGAGACGATGGTCAGGGCGGACAGCTCAACTCGCAGGACGTGTTCGGTTCCCAGCTTATGCCGGGGCCACAGCGGCAGCTTCCCGACCACCATCACACGTTCGCAAGTGAGCTACAGCAGCAACAGCAGCAGCCGGATCAGCCACGGACTACGACGGGCCAAGAGTTTCTGATGGGCCGACCATACCGTGGTCTGAACGATAACATGCAGCATCCCGGCTTGAACCAGCCCGACGAGAACGATGTGAACATGGGAGACTGGGGCCAGTGATTAAACGCTACAGGTCTAGACAGAGAAAGATTGGCTACAAGGTATACTGTCCACACACACATGTCAGCGCACTCTTGTCGTTCTTGCTTCTTACCCGCTCTCGCGTAGCATGCATGCTTTGTACAGCAAGTTCCGACCGTCCATTTGATAGCATCTCACTCACCTACTGCCATCAGCCGTCGCCTCACAACGAAGTTGTCGATACGTCGCGATGTATCGCTCACGCTCGTATGGCTGGCCTTCTCGTCGCCTGAACTCATAAGTTACGAACGCATCAACTGGAAAGCGAGGAGCTGACGGCCTTCACCTCGCCACTTTCACACAGCGCAAGTATAAGATACTTTACTGCGCTGAGCTTCAGACTGACATGGATCGAGCCAGGACGGCCAGATGCTGCTGCAAATGCGTCTCGAGACGACGCTGCGCATCGAGTGCGTGGGCCTGGTCCGCTTCAACCGTCTGTTTCCATCGGTCGAGCAGCTCGAGTTTCTCAATCACGAGCTTGTGCGTCATCACCATGGTAGTCTCGCAAGCCGGAAGTCGCCTCACCGTCTCCTGCGCCAATGCACTGCGTGGATCAAAAGTCGTTCGTGCCCGTCGCACAAAGTCGCTCACGACTTGAGGGAACTTGGGCAGACGCAGCGTCTGCAACTCGGGCGTGAACTGCCGGTACCTGCGACGAGCTTCAGGCTGAAGCCCGATCGCCGCTGCTTTCATGAGCTGACCAGCTTCCACTGTAAGAGCGAACGGACCTGTGGCAAACTCCCTCGCCGAGCCCGAGTACTGCGACGACACGACCGTCGCCATCGCCATCCGCAGCAACTGCAGTGCCTGTTGATACAGTCCAACCGCACGGTCGATCTGTTTCTTGATCGACTCGCACGCCTGCACTTCCGAGACGTACATGGCTACATTCGTATGCATCCGGATGGCATCTGGAAGCCGCAGTGTCCGCAGCAAATGGCTCAGCAACCTCTGTTTCTCCCTCTCCAATTTCTCCAGTCGTTCAGCAACTTCCATGTCCTCCCCTTCTTCTTCTTCTTCCTCGTCAAAGTAGCCACCATCAACGTCACCGTCTCCAGTGGTCCAGCTCTCCCTCTGCTCCACGTCGTCTTCGCCTTCCGGCTGGCCCACAACAACCCCACAGTAGCCATTACTACTGCTGCTGCTACTCTGTCGTGCGCTCCGTCTCGAGGTCATGGAAAACGACGAGCGGCGTTTCCACTCGCCCACGAGCGTACTCGACCGTCTCTCCAGCAGCTCCAGCTCGGCGTCCGCGCGCACCGCGTCGGCCATGTGCTGTCCCAGCGTCTTCTTGAGTGCCTCCGTCTTTCTCTTGTGCTGCTTGAACGACCCCGTGGCCAGCGCCACGTACTTTTTCAGCCCCGTTCGCTCCTGCCGCGCCTCGAGCGTCTGCGTCATGAGCTTCTGGTCCTCGCGGAGACGCAGCGACCGCCGTCGCGCCTGCTGCAGCTCCGTCTGCACGACCACCAGCTCCGGATATGGCTCGAGACAACCGTCCATTGCGTCCTCCCCGTCTGTCGTCGTCGTTCGCGACTCATCGGCCACGTTTAAGCGCTCGAGACGCTCCAGCCGCGCCACTTCACTCGTCACTTGCTCCAAGCGGGAAAAGAGACGGCGGTCCAGCACCAACTGCTGCTGCTGCTTCTCCTGTAGTTGCTGCTGCTTGTATTTACTGGGGAGACTCTGTGTGCGAGAGCGCGTGGCACTTAGAGGGTTGACACTGGCGGTGATTGGCCGAGGCGGCAGTCCGAGCGACGACTTGGGCGGCGTCTTGGCGGTGGACGATAGCGACGCGTTTTGTGGCTGCGGACGCATAGCGCTGGGCGGCATAACTCGCTCACTGGCTGGCTGCGAGAGGGAGAGAGAGAGAGAGCGAGAGAGAGAGAGAGACTGAGAGACTTGGGCACGATGAGGTCAATAGAGAACTGCCGGCTGCTTATCGACGACTGACTGCGACAGTCAGATTTGTCGAAAGGAATGTGTGGTCGGGGACGGTAGCCAGTGGTTGGGGTTGTGCTGACCAATCAGCGATGGTATATTAGCCAGTCGATCGCGAAACTGGTCCTTCGTGGCAGGTGGTCTGGGTAAAGTTGTGTGTTCGTACCACCACCAGCTCTCGAGTGCTGTCAAAGGAGGAAAAAGAGGGGGATCCGACAACGGCCGGTCGTCCACAAAGGCAAAATTTCGACTGGTTTGCTGCTTTTTTGCTGCTCTGAACTCTATGAGGACGACCAGATCATGGTGTTCTTTCGCTTTTGCTTTTTAGCTTGCCGTCGAACTAGTGGAGTTTGTGGCTACTAAACGGTCTATGGCAGCTACTTGCTGAACGTCGTCGGGCGTTATTTCTATTGGTTTGCAAATTCGATATCACGTCAAGGGACGTCCATACGACCGTTTTACGGGATGACAAAGCTTCTTAGCCGCCGAAGAAACAGCGAGATCGAACGAAGTAACGCGAGTCACCAGATGTTGACGTGGCTGCCGACGTCAGTACGATGTATACGTGAGTATGGGAATGCCACGCCTGTCCTTATACCTACTTTCTCACTGACATATCCCGTGCGGGGAATAATCATCACTATATTATCACTGT
This sequence comes from Hyaloperonospora arabidopsidis Emoy2, assembly GCA_000173235.2. Lineage (NCBI taxonomy): Eukaryota > Oomycota > Peronosporomycetes > Peronosporales > Peronosporaceae > Hyaloperonospora > Hyaloperonospora arabidopsidis. The sequence goes on from JH598357.1 coordinate 266,182, forward strand.
GTAAGGGCCAGATGCCGCTTATACGGTATAGTAACGCAGCGACGCAACGATTATCTTCTTGATAGGCTGACAAACGGCTGTGAAGTGCTTCTTTGGGCTGTCTAGTGCAGGCGTGAGCCCGACAAGCTCAATATCGACGTTCGTAGGCGTGTAAGTCCGAGATGGCTACAGTTTTGGTTGTTGCTACATTCACGATAACGTGCATGATTTGTACAGCGACGGAAAAAAGCAAAAGACGACTGTGAAGTAACGAAAAAGTGAAGGTGAGAATAAAATCAGATGAACAGTGTCACATGGTTCAAATTACTCACAGCCTCGTCTATCCATCGACTGTCCCGCAGCCCGTGCGACAATGCAAACATCTACTTCGACATTGCTCATATCCGGATAATTGCAATAACCCGAGCAAAAGCAGCCGCGTATGCACTTTCTGACGCAAAAAGCGTTGAAACACTTAAACTCTACACCAACTCTTCCGAATAAGCATGTTCCATCCCGATCAGGCCACATACATATCTACATTCTAAAAGTTGTGCTGGTTAATGTTTCTACGCGCAAGTGCGACTATACGCGCGTATCCACACGCTTTGAGTGGGAGGACGATGCGGTTCCCCTCTTACGGTTTCGACGAAATTTCGTCCACATGATCACGCGGCAAGGAAGAGTACAAACAATCGATTTTTACAATTACCTGATCCCATAAAAAGAGTACTATACGGTAGAATATGCCGCCAGTGTCCCGTCAGCCGGTCCATAGCGTCGCTGCAATTAGACAAATTACGGATACCCTTACAGTTCACTTTGCCTTGGCTAACTTGATTTGACATACAGGCGCACACGGATGGACGACAATATGCAGCCTCAACGTCCGTCACAAGTCTGGAATGACGTCAACAGACCAGCAAAAGTAGTACCAAGTGTGGAAATGTTATCGCACTGCATGTTGAGCAGCTGGACCTGTACCATGCTGACCACTTGACTAACAGTAGCTGCTGGGAACTACTGCAACGTGAGGTGTACAAAGAGACTGCAGTACCCATTTTTCTGGAATTGTCCAAACGCACAAGGGTGCTGGCGTCAATTACTGGGACACTGGGCTGGCGAGAGCGCGGAATTCCTCGTGGTGTCCAAGCATGCGAGTCGCTATTCCAATCGCAATGCTCCATCGATACCTCAACTACTTCTCATGCGTCTGCGAAACCGTGTTCGAGACGACACCGATGCCACAGCGACCAATTTTGACGGCACCTGATTCGAGTCAAACTCCACATGACAAATGCATCTATGGGCCGAGCAAAAGGTGGCGGGATTCCTAGGAGTTCGGACGTGTCGTTGTCAATTAAAGGCCATCGTCACCCGCCGGCATACAACAGCAGCGAGTGGAACAGGGTCCACAAAGACAACTGGCTGATACCGGAGTCATCCACCATAAGTTGCCACTTGTTAGTGGTGACATCCTGACTCAGGACCTATTCTATACCTCAGACACACATCCACTATTCAATAGACAATCATGAATCTCCATGCTCTATACGCACGCGATTTCGAGCTTGAAGCTCCAACTTACACGTTATACAACCTAGTATCTTTCAGCAGCACAATGTTGCTACCGAAATTCCTCGTTTCACTGGTTCTTCTATTTAACCTACTTTACGATAATGTGGCGTCTCTTAATCCAGGCCAACCCTCGACAAGCCCCTGCCATCATTTCGATCAGCCAGCCACTTGCTATAATTATCCTCATCATAATCACTTTCACCCATGACAAAGCACATCAACAATAACAATGACGACGTCTCAACTGACGATTGCGCCCAACGTAACCAGAACCATGCCCATAACAACCCCAACTACAGCCATCACCTCCCTGTAGCAGTAGCTGTTCCCATGACCAGTCATTTCTCTTCATCCACTCGCGACTGCGTCTCCACCGCTCGACGAAAGACCGTCCACAGCTTTTCGTTCCGATCCCTCACTGGCTCCAAGGTCCTGCGTCTGTCCGAGTATGCTGGCAAACCTATTCTCATAGTAAATGTAGCTTCCCATTGCAACTCAACGACCACGGCCTATGTCCAGCTCAACGACTTGAGCCAGCGCTTCCCGGAGCTCGTGATCCTTGGCTGTCCGTGCAACCAGTTCGGTCATCAGGAAAACCTCAATGGAGATGAGATTTACCAGAGTTTGCGGCACGTTCGACCGGGAAAAGGCTTTGAGCCAGCGTTTCCACTTACTGAGAAGGTCGAGGTCAATGGCGCGAATGCCCATGCTGTGTTTAACTTTCTGCGCATGGCGCTGCCTTACCCGTGCGATCGCACGCTGCTGGACGAAATGACGACACCCAGTGGTGTCTTTTCGCACCCGATGCGACTCGTTTGGATGCCGGTTACTCGTGCAGACGTGAGCTGGAACTTTGAGAAGGTACTTCACGAGCAGCTGGTGCTAGCTACTAGTTGCTGACTATTGATCGTGTTCTGTGTGTTTGGTACTGATCTGGTTGTGCTGTTGCGGTTGATGTTTGCTGCTACGTGCGTGTGCAGTTCCTCGTTAGCTCGGATGGCACGCCGTACAAACGCTACAGTCCCAAGCTGGACTTTACCGCTATGATTGAGGACATTAAGTTTTTGTGTAAGGTGGACCTGTCGAACGCAGGACAGCTATAAAGCAAGTGGCTAACGAGGCAGTCATAACAGCAGCAGTTGCAGCAAGCCCACGATCCCCCTGGAAGCACCAACGTTACAGCCTTTGACACCGTAGTTTTTACGCTACGCAATGAAGAAAGCGCGAGCAGACGATGCGAGCGAAACAACACTGGTGTTCCCGTATGAGCGCGTGCTACTTATCGTGCAAGAAAATATGAAGAAAAATAGGTGAAGAAGCGTGTGATAAGTGGCAGAATACGAAGTGGATATCTTTTTTGTGAGTGCAAGTCTAAGGACAATAACAACCAAGTCACAGTAGTGCTAGTCGACCACCGAGACGACCCCTGCCATCTGTTTAATCCCGGTCATTCGCACGCGATGATTCGCTAATACTTTCCCATAGTTTCGGCCACTCTCCAGTCGCTATCAGCCGCATTTTACTGGTTCCCATCAGCACAAGCGCTTGGCAGTAGCTGCTCGTCTCTCTCTCTCTAGCCACAGCGACGCCGACACGACATAATGCAGCACGACGAAGTGATCTGGGGCGTCATCTCCAAGCAGTTCTGCTCGTTCAAGAGCAAGTACGTGGCACCACCAAGTCCAATTGATTGCATCCAATTCGTAACCACCAACCAATGGACTTACCTTGTGCTACAGACTCACTTACGATGTGTCTTTGTGTGTCTATTACTCGCCTTGTACTACAGACTGCCAGGTACAGGTAACATGTTCTGCAGTAACCCGTACAACGTGACGGGTCTGTGCAATCGGACGGCGTGTCCATTGGCCAATAGTCGCTACGCCACGATCCGCGAGGAGAACGGCGTGTGTTTTCTCTACATGAAGACGATCGAGCGTGCGCATACGCCGAATCGTTTGTGGGAGCGCGTCAAGCTCAGTAGGAACTACACCAAGTCACTGGCACAGATTGACGAGCAGCTGCAGTTCTGGCCCAAGAAACTCGTGCACAAGAACAAGCAGCGACTGACGAAGATTCATCAGTATTTGATGCGGATGCGCAAGCTCACGCTCAAGACGAAGCCGAAACTAGTGGTGACTAACAAGAAGATTGAGCGTCGTGAGAAGCGTCGAGAGAAGAAGGCGATGGTGGCTGCCAAGCTTGACAACTCGATTGAAAAAGAGCTGCTCGAGCGGCTGCAAAAGGGCACGTATGGTGATATTTACAACTTTCCTGAACGTGAGTTTTCCAAGGTGCTCGAGAGCAAGGGCAAGCGTCAGACAATGGAGGAAGAAAGCGAAGACGAAGACGAGGTCGAGTACGAGCTTGATGGCGACGATGATGAAACTGAGGACGAGGACGTTGGCCAGGTTGAGTACGTGGAGGATTTCGAGGAAGATGAGAGCGATCTCGAGGATCTGGCCGACGAGTTTGCCGTCGACGACGACGGAGAGAGTGACGCTACCGACAGCGAAGATGAAGACGCATCGAAGAGCAAGAAGCGCAAGACAATTGCGACGTCAAAGAAGGCGGACAAGAAGCAGAAGAAGGCCAGTGGCCCGTATGTTGAGATTGAGTACGAACAGGAGCAGGAGACGGCCAGTGGAGATCAGGACTGGTAGATCGTGACCAGTAGACGATGTATTCGTGATTTTGTTGAGTAACGACGGGTGGAAAGCGCGACACGAGGAGGGTGGGTCGAGGAATAGAATATGGTGCTCGCACAACATCGAAGTGGTGTCAGAATCGGACGTCGATAGTTTTGACAGGAATGCAACGAGGTTTGCTGTATGTTAGAGTTTTCATCCGTTCGTGACACCTTAGACTGTACCATTGCTGGCTTGAACGGATGCCGAAGGGAACACAGCGGAGTAATTGCCAACGCATCAATGCAGGCTATCCGAATAATCCATCTACCACTTGCAGGCCTACTGCTGTGCGCACTCAGGGTGCTCTCCTCCTTTCGACTCGTCCTGGCTGTTAGTGGCTATCGCATCCGTTTGCGTCGGTAATAAGAAGCCGCCTGCTTTCGTCGCACCTGAACGAGATCTCTCCGGTTGTGATTTAGCGTCGCAGTCGTCCAGATTGGCGTCATTCGTATCCACACTCACCTCGGAATCTTTTCTCGTGGAGATGATGTCTCTGCTGAGTGCCTTTGCAGCTGCAGCGGCTGGTGTGTCGTAGGTGCGCGTACCTCTCATCACTTCGTCCTTCTCAGGTACTGACAATGTCAATTCCATCTGCTTCTTCAGCTCCCGAGTTTTCACGTGAAGATTGAGGTTTTCATTCTCAAGGTTCGACGCATTTTCGCTCTTCTGCTTGCGGAGCTTTGCCATCGCATCCTCGACTGACGCCACTTGCGACTCCAGTGTTTCCACAAGCTCCATCTTTTCCTTCACCAGGGCTTGCATTTCCTGGATCTCGTGCTCAGCTTTCTCGCGTTCGTCGTTCAATGCCGCACGCATTTTCGCCTTTTCATGTAGCGCTTTGTGTTTTTCGACGCGTACGGCTTCATGAAGCTCCTCGACTTGCTCCTTCAACTGTTTCAGTTCCTCATTCTTGTGGTCAATCAACCTCTTTTCCATAGAGTCTTCCCGGCTTGGTGCTGGAGCTTGCTCTGCTTGGGCCAAGTGCATTTGCAGGCTTTGCACCTTGACCTGCAAGTCAAATCGGTCTTTTTTCAACTTGCGGAACAGCTCCAGCGTCTCCGTTGTCATTTTGACTCTGTCCAACTTATCGATACGTGCCTTCTGTTTGTCGACAAGCTTCTCTATACTTTCCTTTGCAACCTGGACTTTTACGAGCTTGTTGTGATTGTCGACAGCCTCCACCTCTACCGCCTTCAGCGTATTCGCGAGGCGCTTCATCTCGCCACGTTTCTTCGTCACTTCATTCTCGGTCATCTCTAGCTGAGTTTCCATCTCCTTTAACTTAGCTTGGTATTTGGCTTGCTGCGTCTGTGCAGTGGCACAACTCTGTTGCAGCTCGTCGATTTCGTTCTGAAGCTGCTCTTCCATGCTTCTGCGCTGATCCTCAAGCATGGCGTTTTCTTCCTTCAGCTGCCGATATGCAGCCGAAAGCCCGCTGTATTCTACTTGCAACGTTTCTTGGTGGCTCTTTATCTGGTCCTCTTGCTCACTGATCCTTTTTTCATACTCCTTCTC
>JH598357.1:271953-295889 GCA_000173235.2 Hyaloperonospora arabidopsidis Emoy2
CCCCCACGTCAACAGAGAGGCAAAAAGTAGCCATCGGATCCGTACGTCAGGTGGTACCGAGCAGAATGCCAAAAATAGCACAGCAGTTACAAACGAGCAGAAAAAGGTCAGCCGACGACTATACACATGAGGTATACACGTGGTACCAAACACGACACAACATCCAGTACATACCGTTCTTCTTGAGCACACGCAGCACCTTGGAGCCCGTCACGCTCTTGACCTGAGCAATGCCGTGCGAGTCACGCAGGATCACGCCAATCTGCGACGGCGTCAGTCCCTTCTTGGCAAACTTGCAAATGTGGTCCTCCACGTCTTCCGCCGAGACCTTGAGCCACGACGGCGGCGAGCGCTTGTACGGGCGAGCAGACTTGCTCATACCCTTTCCGTGAGAGTGCATGCGGCCCATGGTGACGACGAGGGGGAGGTTGGTTGCTGGCTGGCTGGGTCTGGCTGGCTTTGACTTGCTGGAGAGATCAAAGAGTGAGTGAGGCCACAGCGCAGGCTGCGGCAGCCGAGTTCCCAGCCAACCAACAGCGGGACCGAAAACACATCGTAATTGGCTAAAAATACGATTGGTCGGGGTGTCCCGCATAAGTACGATTGCTAGCAGCAGAATTGGTGGGACGCACGGTAGTTGATTGTAGCCATGACTGACAACGATAATGATAATGATGTAGTGTTCCAGTCGAATGCACTGGACGTGGTAGGCTCGTGGCTGATTGGTGGACATCCGAATGAAGACAGCACGACCGAGATCGAGACGCAGCCGCCAGTCCGTCGTCCTGTCACGCTCTATCGTCCGTCGTCCTCGTCCGCACCTCTTCTGACGCGACCGAATGCCGCGTCTGCAGACCTTGTGCTGACGGAGAAGGAGCGAGAGATGAAGCATAAGCTGCTGCGAAAGAATCGAGGTACACATGCAGAAGAGGCAGCTAAGGCGCAGCAGGAGGCACAGCAGCAGCGAGAAGAGGCACAGGACGAAGAGGAGCAGGAGCTCGTGCGGCTCAAGACGCAGAAAAACGAGAGTAAGCGCAAACGCACGGCGCAAGACGAGCTCCTGGATACGTTGAGGGATGAAGCAACGAAGAAGAAGGCCAAGAATCTGAAACGGAAGCTGCAGCTGCAACGGAAGACGCAGCAGCAGCGACAACTGAAGCAGAAGAATGGAATCGGCGTTGTCGCGAAATGATGCGACCAACTATGACCGTCTTTGTGTACTTAATTGTAACTTAACGAGACCCGCTACTTGCTTACGTTATATTGGAAACGAATGCGTGGTGTATAGTGGCTACACGGAGCCAGATACAGAGATATGAAAACAGGGTCAAATTTGTATCCATATGGGTGACGCAAGCACATACGCCAGTAATTCGGCTCGAGCTACAGACTCAATGGAGAGTGTTGCAGTGACAGACGTACGACACCTTGAGCAGACGTTGAAGTGGCACTTTGCTAGTTCTGCGGCTTCTAATTCGTTGAAATGATAAGCAGCCAATCAGAACACCACACTTCACGACAGCTACTTCAACGACCGTCGTCACGCTTTCGTCCTGCACGTCCATCATAACGCTCACTTTCCAATTCTTCTCTCTCCCCCCACTTGCTTCCAGTTTCATCTTCGACTCTACTGCAACCAATGGGCAACCTCCTGTCGTTCTCGCTCGAAGCGCTTTACGGCAGCTTGGCCTCTTTCTTTGGCAACCGCGAGAGCCGCATCATGATCATCGGTCTCGACGGCGCGGGCAAGACAACGTTCCTGTACAAGATCAAGCTCGGCGAGCTCGTGACAACGATCCCTACTATCGGTTATAACGTTGAGACCTTTGACTACAAGAACATCAAATTCACTGCGTGGGACATTGGCGGACAAGAGAAGATCCGCTCGCTGTGGAAGCACTACCTTTCAAACAACGACGCCGTCATCTTTCTCGTCGATGCTGCTGATGTCGATCGTATTGACGAGGCAAAAGAGGCGCTGCATCTGATCTTTGAAGCGGAAGAGCTCGCTCATACCAAGCTACTCGTGTACGCCAACAAACAGGACCAACCGAATGCTTTGTCGGCTGAAGAGCTCCGAGAGAGACTCGAGCTGGCCGACGTGACCAAGAACCCCTCGAGCGTCCAGGCTTGTGTGGCAACCACTGGCGAGGGATTGTATGAAGGTCTCGACTGGCTGAGCAAGGCAGTCACGGGTGAACTCGAAGCGTAGGTACGTAACGAATTACATGTTCGTTCCACTTCCGTCGCTGCTTCTAAAAGTACATCGATCTCAGTAGTCAAGTGGGTATTCCATTGCGTATCAGAAAAATATTCGTGTAAGTGGCAAGTACGAACTAATGGCAGAAGCTTTTATTTCGAGTCTTCTCACCCCGCCCTCCTCATTCTTCTTTCTCTTGTTACAAAAGCACACCCACAGAAGCCATTGCCCAACAGCAAGCAGCGCGCCCGTCTCTTGTTCTTGCAACAATATCTTCCCCTACCATTGGGACCCCAGTTCGCTCGAGCACCTGCTAAATCACATACACCGTTCCGCAGCATGCAATATGCAAGGCCCTTGTAAAAGTACGCACTCAGCGTTTCTATCCTCCTTCACAGCCTACCGGTATCCATCCTTCATTTCTAACCCATCCACACAAAAAGAGCCGTTCAAAAGTCGCACAGTATCCTTCACCAAGACCTCCTGAGCGGGTCTAATGGCTGCGCTTCCAAGCGATCAGTGGCTCACAGCAGCTCAACAATGGACGGACTGGGACTTGAACATTGAGACGAGGACGCAGATCCAGCAGCTCGTCAATTCCAAGAACGTGAAGCGTCTCCAGGAGCTCTTCAGCCGTCGCGTAACCTTTGGTACCGCAGGGTTACGCGCCGTTATGGGTCCCGGTCCCTCGGCAATGAACGATCTGGTCGTGATCCAGACGTCCCAGGGACTGTGCACGTACCTCGTGAAGCAGCTGGGCGAACAGGCCAAGATCATGGGCGTCGCACTGGGCTACGACCATCGCCAGCAGCGGTCGCTGAGCTCCAAGAGGTTTGCCGAGCTCACGGCAAGCGTCTGTCTGCATTGTGGCTTCCGAGTGTATTTGTATGAAGATGTGGTGGCCACGCCACTTGTGGTGCGTGTCTGTTGCAATCGTACAGCTGTAGGAGGTGTTTGACGCAGTTTTTGTGTCATTTTGGGTCATTTTGTGACACGTAGCCGTTTTGTGTCGAGCAAAAAGGCTGTGCTGCAGGTGTGATGGTGACGGCGTCGCATAACCCCAAGGCTGATAATGGCTACAAAGTCTATTGGTCGAACGGCTGTCAGATTATTGCACCACACGACGAAGGAATCGCGCATGAGATTGTGGCGAATTTGGCTCCATGGAGACGATACGACGAGTCGCGCGAGCAGCTCCAGGAGATGTTTCCAGCGCTGATGGCAGATCCGAGTGACGAGCTGATCCAGCGCTACTTTGCGCGGGCAGGTACAGAATTGTGCCGCTTCCCAGAAGCCAATGCCAGCACGACGCTCAAGATCGCCTATACGGCCATGCACGGTGTCGGTCACGCGTTTACGAGTCGCTCGTTTGCAGCTTTTAAGCATAAGGAGTACGTTCCAGTGCAGGCCCAGCTTTTGCCGGACCCTGAGTTCCCCACCGTGGCTTTTCCCAACCCGGAGGAAGGTAAGGGGGCGCTGCAGCTTGCCATGGAGACAGCTGAAGCCAGCGGAGCGAGGCTGATTCTAGCCAACGACCCTGATGCTGACCGTCTGGCTGTGGCAGAGCGGGATGCAAACTCTGAATCTGGCTGGCGGATCTTCACGGGTAATGAGATTGGCGTGCTGTTGGGTCACTGGGAACTCGAACAGTATGTGCGACTGCACCCGGACTGCGACCGCAAGCAGCTGTACTTTGTCGCTTCAACAGTGTCGTCAAAGATGCTACGTGCTGTCGCTGAGACTGAGGGCCTTAACTTTGTCGAGACCCTCACTGGATTCAAGTGGATGGGCAACAAGACTGCGGAGCTGCGCGAAGCTGGCAAGAACGTGCTGTTCTCTTTCGAGGAGGCCATCGGGTTTTGCGTCGGTGGGCTCGTGAAAGACAAAGATGGAGTTATCGCTGCTGCCGTGTTTGCAGAAATGGCGGTTCAGCTGGAAGTGACCAAACAGATGACAGTGGCCCAGCACCTGAGCGCGTTGTACGGGCGCTATGGCTATTTTGTGACGCAAAACCACTACGTCAAGTGCTATGACCCCGTCAAGATTCGTGCGATCTTTGAACGTTTGCGCAATGGCGGGAAGTACTGGGACAGCTGTGGCGATTATGCGATCTCTCATGTCCGCGACCTCACCACAGGTTACGACAGTTCTCAGCCGGACAAGCGTGCTGTGCTTCCGGTAAGCAGTTCGACAGAGATGATCACGTACACCTTTGCCAATGGATGCGTTGCCACATTGCGTACAAGTGGGACGGAGCCCAAGCTCAAGTACTATGTCGAGCTTGCAGGTCGTGTGGGTCAGACTTGTGAGGAAGTCACTGTGGAGCTGCGGAAGCAGGTCACGCAGGTTGTGCAACAAATGTTACAGCCCAAAGAAAACGGTTTGGAGCTTGCACCTGCTGACGAGTGAGCTGACAGTTGTTACGTGTACCAGGTTTGCTAATGTACTGCCATTACTAGCCTTATCTCCGTGCTGCTACGTCCATTGACCTCTTCCTGGCTTATAGTGGACTTTTATGTGCTGCACTTGTTGAACTACCTTTCGCAGGTTGTTGATCGCGGTGGGATGAATTGATTTTATGGCTCAGTGAGGTCTGACTGCTGCATCCCATCAATCACTGCCTTCATCGGTGGGCACCGCGAAGTACGTGTCCTGCAACGTAAACTGCAGCGAGGCCAGTCCCCCAGTAGTGCAGCCATCTTCGACGACTGCGGCCTCAGCTTCGGAACATGATGGCGGTGTGAGTATTCGCCGGTTCTTTCCTTTCTTCTTTTCTCGCTTTCGTGTCGAGCTAGCACCGTTCACGAGATACTGGTCAATTGGTCGAAAGCAGATCGTGTTCTTCACCTCCGGAACCAGCTTGGGTGGTGTTTCGGACAACGAAGATGACATAGCCATGTCAATACTCGTTGACAAGTCCAATGGCGGAGGAATCTCTGGTGTCACAGGACGATGTTCACTGCGGCCGTCAAACACCGGCGAGCCACCAACCCCAAAGTACGAATCCATCTCCATCACAAACAGCTGCTCATCGCCATTGGCGTAGCCTTCGAGGGTCATCGGCACGGTGCTAGCATTAAGATCTTGGCTTGGATTTGGTCCCTTGCGCTTTACCTCAAGTATTTGGCCTTCCGGATGGTCTTCATCAATCGCTCTGAACGTCACCTTTGGATGTGCCCACAATGGTAGCGATCGTTGAGCAAAAGTTCTCAGCTCGCTTCTGGCCCTAGCATCTCCGTTCGCGCTACTACCAATCACTCTGCTTTGGCCACTGGCAACAGAAGAAAGTGACTCTGTCTTTCGTCTTCCTGATGTAAAGAGTTCCCACGACTTGAGCTCAGTCACACTGGCTTCAAAGCCAAACGATGACAATGATGACTTCGAGTTCTTCGTCTTTGAATCCAGTGGTGTCGTCCGCGCTCGGTCTGCCTTGTGCTGGGCAAGTGCCGTCACTCGCATGTGGTACAACTTCAGTACCAGATCACAACAGATCAGTATCTTGAGTCCGTCGGGAGCAAACAAGCTGCACAGACGCTGACGCAGTCGGCGACGGCGGGAAGACACACCCATGTCGTTTTCAAAATGTTGATGGCCGAAATCTATGGCGGATGTGGCGAGGTGGGACAGCAGAGCCTGCGATGCATCCAACGCTGATTCCATCAGAGTGCTACTGCGTATCGTCACAGGTGAGGTGTTGGATGCAAATCCCGGAGGAGACGACGACGACGATGTTGAAGACATCGACGACGACGATGAGGAACGCAACGAACGCGATGGATGAGATTTGGAACAAGCTGGCGCTACCGACTTGTGGGGCAGCGCCGTTGACACGTCTGGAATCCTGAGCTCATGACGGATACGAAGTACCTGGGTCTGCGTCCGCGTCTCGAGCGTGCGAAAGTCCGCATAAAAGTCGCTGACTTCACGTCGACAAAAGCCAGTGTTTAATGCATCAGTATTCGACTCATCAGCGCTCCCGATCGTGTTTGCATGCGTGTCAGCACTGATGCGCGCTCCTTCAGGATGGAGCGCGTACAGATGGCTTGTGCCGTGTGCTGATGTCACATTAATCCACTTCCCATCTTGACTGAACGCAATATCCTCAATGCTAGCGTGAGTAATTCCACGCTGCAACTTGTACACCAATTGGTGGTGAAGTGTTCCATGCCCATCGCCTGCTGCTCCTAGCTTGTTTCCTATGCTTTGCAACGGTGGCGATAAGCGGTATACATGGAGGTTTTGGCCCTTGTTCGAGCTCGTAGCCAGAAGGAGCCCGGAAGAATCCAATGAAAGATTCACCAACGCAGTGGAATGACAAGAAAAGTTTGCCATCACACGGTTCGTAACCAGGTCGAGCACCACCACCCACCCTGGCCGTTTCTTCGATGACGAGGCGGCTGCTTCATCGCCAACTCGCAGCGTGCGGCGATTACTACCTGCAGAGCCACTGTAAGACGATTTCCGCGACTCCCCAGAATGTCGACGACGAGACGGTGACTTCTTCGCCTGATGGTCGTGCATTGCGTTTGAGCTGATGCCAGGTGAAGACGACAAATATGGCGCAATGGTAGCACGGCCGACTTCGGACAGATAGTACAGCCCCGACGCTACATTCTGCGCCACATCAATAGCCGTGTAAGCCGGTGCATCGCGAGTCTCGGCAGCAGCCACTCGACTGTTCACCAGCGCTTCAATCGGCACGTCGTCAAAGTCCGAGTCACTATCTCCAACGTCCGACACTGTCTGCTGGCGACCAGCGCTGGGATTCACCTCCGTACTCTGTACAAAACCAGGATACGCCAGCCATCGTGGTCCGAGGGTCATGGCAGGCGACGCCGTCCGAATCACCTGCTGCAGCTGAAACGTAGCCAAGTCATAGAGAAACAGCTCACACGTCTCACACAACACAGCAGCCGTCACGGCATTTGTCTGCACGTCCACGACCAGCGACGGCGTGCGCGGCAGCTTGTGCAGCACGCGCTGCTCGTCCAGCGCCAGCACCACGAGCTCTTCCCGTCCATCGTCGTCATCGTCCTCCCCATCTTCCTCCTCTCGAAGTCCAGTGCCCAGTACAAACGCCTCCTCCTCCTCCTCATCACTGAGATTGTTGTCCTTTGAGCTCTTTTCCAGCACGAAAAGAGCGCCCAGAGCGTCCACAGCAGTCGGGATCGCGTACAGCCGAAAGCGCCGCACGTCTGAGAGCTTCTGCGCGTCCTTTCTGGGGTCTACAAGCAGCTAGAAACACGCACACAGCACGTCTGTCAGTTCTAAAGTGCCTTTTTGACAAGAGTTCAACGTCGTTTGCGCTGCAAAGAGCCGCGTTGCAACCGCAAGAGACGCACCTCCACTGGTGTGCAGCTCTCACGTCCAGCGCTGAAGCCGTCGAGGCGGTAGAGACGCCAGTCGAAGCGTGTACACAAGAGCAGGAACGCGCGATTGCGCACGCGCTGGACGGCGCAGAACGTCACTTCTAGCGGCCTCTTGGACGCGAGCGGTGGCGCATTCGACGCAGCAAGAGACGGCGCAGACGACGAGGCAGTGGGTAGGTCTGTGGCGTTGCTGTGGCGAGCGGTACGAGCGCTCGAGCGGCGACGCATCGAGCGAGAAGACGACGAGTTCATCCGCTCTTTTCTTTGAAGAACCGAGTGGACCGGATCGAGGTTTAGGGTTATCTGTCTGTCTGTCGTTCGTAATCGTTGTTTTGACCAATGGATGTACGAGATCGTGGGCTTCGAAACGCGCGCGACTTCAGTTAGAAATGGATCCATCGAGCTTGTTGATGTGTATACTCACTCCATGATGTATAGACAAGCGAGAAGAGAACGAGATCAAGCGAGAGAAGGATAGATACGCAGGTACATAAAACCTTTTCGGCATCCTACCCACTCTGCTTTTATCCGATTTTTCTCACTCACAACCTCGCATCGATTTTCCACATACAAAAACAAAGATGATCACCACCGCCGAGTCGCGCGGACTCGTGCTCAACGACGGCCATGGCCTCCTGCTCAAGGCAGAAGGCGACCTCGCGTACACGGCACGCGACCAGAAGAACGGCTTTTTCACGTGCATTGCCGAGAAAGCCATCGATTTGGGTCAAGTCGCCGACGGTAACGACGACAGCGACGTGGTCAAGGACGACGCTCAGTGCGTACCTATTGTGCGCCTGGAGACGAGCCGACGGGCGTTGGTCATTGCTAAGTTCGAAACCGGTGGCCACGAACGGACGCTCGTTGTGTCCAAGTCGAGTCCAGTAGTGGATACCGCGCTTGAGTGACATCGTCACTACTGATCGATTGGAGAGACTACAGCTGTTTTGTGTGAAGTAGTAGTAGTAGCAGCAGTAGATAAAACAAAAACAGGGCCCATTCGTTCGTTTGTTCGTCACTCGCACGAATGGGTACATCCACCACGTTAAGTGTCACTTTCCATCGCTTGGTCATGCTGCTCTTCCCTACGCTCATCCTCTTTCTCATGCGTCTTTTTGTGCCGTGCAAAATTAGACACTTGTGTAAATTTCTTGTGGCAACCTTCGTACGGACACACATAGGGCTGGAACCCCGCGTGCATCCAAATGTGTTCCTTGAGGGACACCGAGTGGGCAAAACTCTTGCCACAGCCGTCATAGTGACATGTGTAAGGCTTGATCCCAGCATGGGTTCGCTCATGTGCCCGTAGATTCGAGCTGTGGGCGTACCGCTTCGTACAACCCGCGTACGAACACTTGAGTGGCTTCTCGCCCGTGTGTGTGCGAATGTGGTTCTGCAGCTCGGAGCGACCACGGAACTGCTTGGTGCACGTGGGACACTCGTGCTTCTTGCTCGGCTTAGCACGTGACTTGGTCGCCTTTGGCTTCGAGTACATCTCCACCTGCTCGAGGAACTTGTGCTGACTCTCGTTGCTCGTAATGGCCGAGATCTTGGTCGTACTCAGCGCCAACGTCTCCGTGAGCTGGCGCGCGGTCGTATTGACACTCACGACACTTGTCGCCGTCAGAATCGTGCTCCCTGCTTGCCGCTCGTCCGTTGCCGATAGACTGATCCCTGTTTGATTGAGCGACTTGATGTACCCGTCGAGCTCGATCATCGAGTCTTTCACGTAGTCGCTAATGGCCCAGACCGTATTTTCGTTCATCTGACCAAGATCAAAAGCGTAGCCATCGTCATCAATCTGCCGCACCGTGTCGGGCTGGTACTTGCTAATGACATCCATCAAGCCTCGTAGATACTGGCTCGGCAGCATCGTAATCTTCTGCACCAGTCGCTGCTTGTCGTAGAAACTCATGAGCTTGACGTTCTCCGGGTACATGTAGTCGCCCGTAGCAGGATCCATGTACTTGGTATTGCCTCCAGACCCCTCTGTAACCGGTGGGACCACACCAGCCACAACAGCAGCAGCAGGCGTGGCTTCTAAAAGCCCAGCGTGGTTGTCAGTTCCATCAAGACCTGCTTGTGCAGCGTCCATTGCTGCATTCTCTGTCTCTCCTGACATTGTGCTTGACACTCCAGTACTTGATCCAGCAATAACAGCAGCAGAAGATAATGATGATGAAGGCAGTAGACTACTCCCCATTGGGAACGACGGACTGGACGAGCGCTTCTCCAGTACTGCATTCATGGACGGACTCGCTCCGAGCGCTCCAAAACCGTCAACGTCCCCAAGTATCCACGCCGAATCCTTCGGCAGATTCATTGCCACAACGTCCGAGTACGTCGTGCTCGAATTACTCTCATTAGTAATATTCGGAGCTTCTCCCTCCAGTGCCTTGTCCACTACTGCGTTCTCTGTTGTTAATGAAGTATCTAGAACCCCGTCTTTAGAATCGACTACTGCGACCGACGCGTCAGAGGGGTCCTGGAGTTTCTGGCGCTTGCTGCATGGCGACGTGGCGCTCTCACTCGGGAGAGACGCAGCTGGATTCGCTTGTTGCGAGACATTGACACCCGTGGACGAGACAGGAGACGATCCAGTAGTCGAGACGCTGCTCATGTTTATTGCAGCTCCTCACTCGTGACTGCAGAGAGCGGCTGGAGAGTGGGTTCTAAATTTAGACACGCTCACGCGCGTTCAGAGGCTAAAAGTAGGACCTACAGAACGCGTCGATCTCTCTCACGAGGAATATAGTCTTTTACGTCAGAGCTGGAGACGCTTTGACAGCTGATGCTCGCAGTTGGTGGGGTGGCCCCTTCAGTGAGACTGACGACAAGAGGCAACTCGCGTTTGCAAACAATCGCTCTCGTTCGACGTCCTTCACTCTTGTCTCCACCCACGCAAAATCCCTCAGTACTCGGTAGTTCTTTCTACAGGGAATCCATCATCCGGTCAGTAGTAGTACATGCTGATGAAAGAGGGAGGGGGGGTCAAAAGACTCCTTCGGATACCAAACCTGGCAAATAAATATGATCTTGTAGCTAGTCGTCCAGCCCTGGACATTCACTGCGGCCATAACCCATTTACCGGTACTGCTTTCTGAGTCAACGAGCCAAATCTCGCTTGAACGTCGCTTCCCTCGGTACAGTCTGACACGACCTTTCCTACTTTGTCGCCCAGCCCAGCAGCACCACGGACTTCATAGCAAATCGGTTCCTCACGTTCATGGCCATTCCAGTGAAGCTGCACGCAGGGCTATGCATAACTTCAATCAAACCAGCACATCACACGCGTCCGACTTGCGCCTTTTAATAGTATGATCATCATTACCTCCCTCCCTGCTTGCCGTCGCTGGTCCGGGTACAGAGTAAACAAGTACAATTGAGTCCGTCGTAGCAGTCAGAACCGACTTCTTTGCTACTTCCTCCCTCTTCAACATACCATTATTACAAGTCAGTCAGCTGCTTCTTCCGTCGAGCTCCAGTAGCTCCATGTCCGACGTGGCGTCAATTGTAGTTGCCACCCGCCATCACAAGCTTGAAAACCTCGGGTCATCAATACCCCAGTCCACTCCAGCTGGTCCCGCTCACATGGCTCACCTTCGCCTTGTGTTCCATGTCGTCAAGTGGTTGCAGCCAGCTGCTGCTGGCTGTATTCGTCCTAAACCCACTTAGGGGTCGTAACGCCTCTTGATCCGTGCTTCGTGAACCGGACAAGTACGTAAGTCGAGCATAACGACTCTAGGTGTAACGTGCGACATGCCCCGCGAGATTTCTGTCGCTATCTCTTGTCGCCACTAGTCGTTTTGCCTGGACATACCCCCCCCCTGTGCCTTCCTTCCTTCCTTCCTTCCTTCCTCCTTCATTCATGACTCGACAGGGCTACCTCATCGTCTACAACAAACGCAATCAACCGAGTGTGTGCTACCTCTCACTCGAAGACGGATATCTGCGTCAATACGCGACGCCTGAAGGCACTTTATGCGTGAGCGAGTTGCAGCTCTCGGGGTGCAAAGTCGACGTCAAGGCGCACAAACGCGTGGACGGCGTGCCCCATAGTTTCTACCTTGAGCTCCGGAAGGTCTTTGTGACCGACCGGTCGTACACGCTCGGCGCGGCCCAGCGCATCGACTTTACCGCAAGCAGCAGTGAAGACCGACAAGCGTGGGGCAAAGCGCTCTTCTCGTGGCAGCGCTTCTACTGGCGGGAGCCCCAGGCGGCCGAGTCGCCTACAAAGAGCGCCGACGCGACCGCGACGCGGCGACAGCTCGAGCGGCTCCTTGCCACGCAAAAACAAATGGTGCGACCACCGCAGCCTAAAGGCGGTCCTTTGATCTCGTTCGCATCGGCCAAGCAGCCGCTCTCGTTCCTGCGCCGCAACGCGCAGTCGCTGCACCGATCGCTGGTGCTGTCCATAACGTCCATAGCTGGTAATACCCAGAAGCCCGGGAGAGGCGTCGAGTTGACGACGGACTGCAGGAAGGTCAAGGTCGGCCTGGCCAACGTCGAGTGCCCTCAAGCTGTTAAGAGCGACGACTTGGGCTGCGCTGCAACCGTCACGCCGCACGGCATCAGCGGTGGCTACAGCTAGACAATAGCTAGTGTTAGTAATCAGTATCAAGTTCGTTCATCCGCCCCCTCACACACTCTGGCAGACGCCATCTCGTCATGAAAATGCACATTTATTGACTACAGGGCACCCCTCCCAGTGTTTCTTGCCAGCTTACACCACTCGCTCGTGCTTGAGTCCATCCCGACTCGCTGGATCCTGATCCTGATGCTGCTGCTGCTGCTGCAGCTTTAGCAGTTGCTTCTTCTGTCGCAGTTTCTGCGGTCGCTTGTCGCCAAAGAGCGAGCGGAAGCGCGACCGCAGCTGCGACGCAGTGAACTTGGCGAGCGGCGCGTACTCGTCGACGCCCGTTCGTCCCGTGGCCAGCATCTCCCAGCACACTTTGGACAAGTGGCGACACCGCGGGTCCTTCACGGCGTACTCGAGTTGCCGGATGTTCTCCTCGCTCCACGTGTCCATCTTCACGGGGCTATTGGCAGGCAGCTCAAACTGCCGGAGGTAGGCGTTCTGGAGCTCGGCCCCAGTGAATTGCGTCAACGGTGCAAACCGGTCGTCCTTCATACCCCCGGACGCAAGCACCAGCCAGTAGATCTTCTTGCCCCGACGGCACGGATTCGGCCGTGGCAAGTTCACGGCTTCGTACAGCAACTGCAAATGCTCTTGCGGGAGCAACCGCAGCGGAGCATTCGACTCGGTGAACAACGAGTC
Source organism: Hyaloperonospora arabidopsidis Emoy2 (assembly GCA_000173235.2). Classification (NCBI taxonomy): domain Eukaryota; phylum Oomycota; class Peronosporomycetes; order Peronosporales; family Peronosporaceae; genus Hyaloperonospora; species Hyaloperonospora arabidopsidis. The sequence continues at coordinate 284,801 of JH598357.1, forward strand.
GGACGTGGTGGTGACACCCAGAGAGTGGACGCTATTGGCGTCCGACTTGCGGTCGGCGACTGGAACGACAGTAGGAGCAGCGTAACGTTCCGACTGTTGCTGTTGTTGTTGATGTTGTGGTTGCATCCTGTCGACGTCCAGGGGCTCGATGAGGGCGTCGAGGAAACTGTCGTACGCCTCCACGTCAAACTCATTGTCTCGCTGGATGTCCAGCGGCTGGAGCAAGGCACTGGACGACCCGGCAGTGTAGACGTTGGGGCCGTAAGTGCCGTAGCTCTGGAGCTGCTGCTGCTGTTGTTGTTGCTGGAGGTTGAGGGCGGTCGAGACGCAGTAGGTCACGAGACGGTTGTGGCCGGTCTTGAACCCTGCGAGCGCCCGTTGGTCGTGGACGATGAACTCGAGGTCCCTCACGCTGGAGTAGCCGAGCCGACAGAGGTGCTCGGCGTACTTGAAGCTCGGAGCTCTTGGGACGCCGCACGTTTCCAGCCACTTGGACACCGTGGACGACGAGGGGGATGAGAGATCCCCCGGACCTTGGAACTGGCACGCTTGGAAGCTGCGACGTGCTTGTTGCCACACGACAGTGGCGTCCGGAATGCCTGCGCGCTGGAGCTCTAGCACGGTGGCAAATGCCAGCGCTAGGACCGAGTCGAAACCGTCCTGGGCAAGGCGGTGCACGGCCGCAGTTGAGTCCTGAGGGAGCTGCAGCTCCTGAAGGAAGAGCAGTACGTCGTTGGTGGAGTTACACACTGCGACGTCGTAGGTGTCGGCGATGTTGTAGCCATTGGACGGACCAGGGTACGACGAAGCAGCGGAGGGGAGGGAAGCTGCGGTGGTGGCTAGTGCACTGGAGGGGGTTATACTCGTGGTTGCAGTTGAAGTAAAGAGGGACGAGAGAGATCCGGTGGACGGACCGGTGCTACCAAGTTCGAAGCCGGCAAAGTCGAGTTTGAGGTCGGGGAACGACGACGACGATGGCGACGGCGGACGCTGCCGTTTGCGGTTGCGTTGTTGTTGTTGCTGGACGTCGCTTTCGAAGGGCGTGAAGGTCATGGCCGTTGTGAGCTGTTTGAGCTCCGGCCAAGACGGGAGCGCGGTGCCAGGGGTCGAGGTGACGAAGACGTCGCTGTGACGTGCATTGCTACAGCTACTGCTACTGCCGTTGGCAGGGCCACTACGATGACAAGTGGAGCTACGGTTGGGCTGCATGAGGTACTGGGATCTCTCTCTTTTTTTCTAGACAATGACTTGGGAGGGAGTGGGGACTAGAACGCGAATTGGATTGTGGCCGTCGTTGTCCTGGTGAAAACCAAACGCGGACGCGTCCAATCCTGTGTCCCTTATCGAACTGCATCTTTCGCGGCGATGGTCAGAAACGGGACTGCGCGCAGCATCTTTCGTCGACAAAGTGCGTCGAGCCGAGTCAGCAACGAGCAGATGTATCCGGCCGCACGGAGATGTACCGGGATATGTATGTGTGTATGTATGTATCTATGCATGTATCTGTTAACATATCTATGCATGTATGTATGTATTTAAGTATGAAGTATGCGTCTCGCTCTCTCTCTCTCTCTCTCGCTTGCAGGTATCTCGACACTGGGGGGAGATGGCTGGATCTTCTGGAGCAAAATGGTCGACGGGTAGCTTTTCTTTTTCCAATACGTGCTCCGTCACGATGTACTGCCTTGACAGCGCTACCCCTCTAAGCGCAGTGGATCATCTACCCATGCAGTTGGTAACAAGTTGCGATTCAGGTAGTAGCCAGTGCCGGCATCGTGTTGATTTCGCAGAAAATGCGAGCAGATGGTTCGGTGCGAAGGCCACCCGTCCATCCGATATCGAAGAGACACGGGCACACGAGCTCGACCGATCGCGCCGTGTCTTGCGGGGTTTACGGCAGTAGCCACTTGAGCGGTAGAGCGTACGTCGAGCACTAAGCGACATGTGCAAAGCTTCATATGGCGATTGTCAGGCAGATGTCAACGTAAAGTCACTGCGTTGTTGTCGTTCGTTCGTTCACAACACTTGAACAGGCCGCAAATCTATCACGTGAGCTAGCGATCGTCCGTTGTAATGGCCGAGGGTGCGACCGTGATATCGGACCTGACAACCACAGACCTTCACCGATGCGGTTTACTCGGAATCTCGTTGCTTGCCATGGTGTCGACCGACAAGGACATCAGTATCTGTGCCTCGTGACCAGGCCGTACCGAACGATCTCAAGTAAGCACACGCTCGCTCGGCTTTATTCTGCGCAGCGCTATTGAAGGTATACTACAGCTTACCCGGCTCTGCGCGGCACGTGTCAGGTGGTCCGTCTCCACCCCGGCTGATGCGGCACAGCCATATCGCCAGATCGTGGCCGCGACTGGCAAGTGCGACCGGTGTCTGCCGGCTGCGTCCATGTGTGCGATATAGCTCTGCAGCTGGTCGTCCGTCCCCGCGCAGGGAAGCAAGTTGTCGTTGCAGTTGGTGTATTTGCCTCACCTTCAGCAAGCAAGTTTATTCCGGTGGACTGCTATATTTTTCGCGTCACATGAAGCTGGAAAAAGTGACCTACTGACTTGCCCGTCTGCTTGTAAAGCTCTCGCGGGAAGCAGTCGCTAGGGTACTTTTGGGACACGGGACGTGTCACGCGCCCTGCCATGATTCTACATGTTTCGCAACCAAGTTCCAGTGTTTAGACATAAGCGCCTCGCCATATTAAGCGCTTACGACTCGGCACTAGAACTTTTAACACGCAGTGGCAGGTACTGGTTTTACTGTACTGTAGCTTCGAGGGATCGCTGTGGTCGACATGACGTCAACCCGTTGGACCAGCCTGTCACGCAGCACTTCTACCATAGCAGACGTTGCGCTCAACCGTATGTTACTGATTTCGAACGAGTCGACGCTAGGACAAGCGTTCTATCGCCACTTTTGTCGCACTCATACTCGGATCGCGCGGGCAGGCACCGTCGCACGATAGGTCAGTTCGAACGTAATTCTAGTGTACCAAGGGCAGGAAAAGAAGAAACACGCGGTCGAGATGCGACAGTCATCAAATCGAATCATTCGCATAACCGCGCATGTCTTGGTAGAAGAGGGGGTTAATCGATCGGGTCAGCGCGAGCTAATGGCGCCCTTGAAGAAAAAGGATGGAAGACGCGAGGGTGGCAGGATTAGCATAGTAAGGACTCATGTCGGTTCAGATCACACCATCGTAATCAATTTCGCCATCAAGAAATAAGCAAGCGTCCCACAATCCATGCAGAGCCGTGAAGCTAGAAAAGGTCCCGGTTCTTGCAAGGACTCACAGGATGAGTCCGTCCCCGTACCCCACCCAACGCGGCGTTGAATCTGCAACAAAACAAAGCCGGGTTGTCACGTCACATACATGCGGAAGATGCTACGGTCTGCAGCGGAGTCTCTTCACGCTTCGTGTGCTGCCGGTGGTGAGGTGGTAAGGCGGTGTGAGTGTGAACGTCTAGTGCCGCTATCTGAGCCAGTCTCACGTAGCAGACACAGCAATACAATGCAAGATGAACCCATGGACTTGTTTTACTCCGATACAGCGACCAGAATACTTCAAGAAAGCTGAATGTGCGCACGCATCCAGCGTAGCCTGCCAAACAAGCAGCTTTCAGTGAGCGGAAAACGTACTACACCAACATCAGGCACCATGTCCATGATGCCTGGTATGGTTAAAGCAAACCGACAAATTGCTGATAAATTTCGTTGTGCTGTTGACCCCAGCCGGAAGTCGACTGGAAGCAACAGGTTACATTACAGCTTCAGCCATGCAACCGTGAAAGTAAGGCATCCATCACGGTTGTAGGCAACCGTCCATTACGCACTGCTGCTTTCCACGTATTGAGTATAATTTGGAACGAAGTGAGAGACACCGTTGCTTCAGGAGGATATCTGCCCTATCGATCCGCCGATGATCGCGCAAGCAGAGGTAGCGCCAGCAGAGTTCTTCCAATCGCTACTTGAAGCTCAAACAGTGGTTCGCATCACGGGTAATCTTATGATTACAAGCAGGTTCGCGGTCTGTTTAGGTTGTTGCAGTTCGAAATTCAATGTACGGACGAAAGCTGGAGTGCGCTAAGACCGTTGATCGCGACCTAATGGAAGCTTTATTTTGCTGCTGAGCGTAGCTCACAAACATCTCTCACGTACCTCTGGTCGACCAAGACGTAGAACGAAAATCAATGTGAAGCTAGAATGAAGCATTGCTCCTCCATTTAAGTTACTTGACATGTCTGCGTTTGTACATACGAACAGCATCTTTCGTCTACAAATGTGCTTCGATATACAAAAGCGCGTGTATCGAAGCGCATTTCTATCAAGCCTGCTCTTATATTATCTAAATAGTAATGTTGTGTTGCAGTCCCTGGCTTCCAGCAACTACTCTGTCAGCTTCGATTACACACAAGATATGCGTGCCACCTCGTATCGACCCTTTTAGGAAGACCTCGTAATGAACGAAACATGTCAGACCTAGCAGCAAGTACAAAGGTGCCTTGACAAGCGATTGATTCACAGTCGCAATCTAAAGACAGTAATGAAACAAAGCGAGAACGTGGAGGCGTCTGCAAGTGCCCTTTATCACTATACAGAACTTCTCCCCAACGAGATCTAACCGATACTATTCTAACATTGTGACCGCCTTATTTTCAAGAATCCCAGTCCTTGGTATAGAATATGGGATCAGGTTGAGAGCCCGCTGTTGTGAGTCAAGACGGGCTAGCTTGTATTGAACTCACAGCTCCAAAAAAAATGGTTGATACCTGGCTTTCATGGACACGAGTAGTTACACGACTATATGGAGTTGTTGTTCAGCAAAAACAGAACGACGACCGTCCCCTATAAAACAAGGAACTGGTTAGGTAGGATGCAAGCTCCAGCTATAACCGATTTACTGCCAACATCTTGCCAGACATTGCGGTACGGCGAATTACTGCCTCATACGATCGCACTTCCCTGGCTGTCCCGCTTGAAGGGAATTGAGAGGGGAGCCTACTACCGTGAGATTTTTCGATACCATTTAGTTTAAAGCTTCAAGTTGAAGCCGGGATGAGGATCGAAATCCATGATGTGTGCACCAACTCGATAGAACAGGGAATCAAGACATGCTTCAGACGGTGAATGACACACGCAGGTCGCTGGTTGCCCAGGATGCCTTCTGGAAATTTTTATGATTCCCTCCTACTCCAAACAAAAGCTTCCACTACAATTTGTCAATGTCCAGATGACAAACATGATGTCTTGCTGCAGAGTGGCAGTGCAAGATGCATCTACTTCCATCGTGGTGCAGCTTCTTTTGCGACTTGTAAGCGTATCTGAATGATAAAGGCTCGATTCAGGATGCGGAAGATATTAGTGTCGCAATCTATGTGCATGCTGTCTAGATCACCAATCAAACACAGGAGATTCTGTAAGTATATATCGACAAACTACTGACGATGTCTACTAGTCACTTTTGCAAAGGCTCGCGTCGTGCTAGTAAAGTAGTTGCTAGTACCCGATTGCGCGATTCGTTACAACGAAGATCTGCACAAGCCTTTGCTTATTATCGGCATTACTATAGCCAAATACTGTTGACACTAGCAGTGTAGGGTTACCAGAGCTGGTGTTGTTCACGTCTTCCAAGCATTAATAACGAGCGAAAGGCCTCAAGATTCGTCTTCTTTCCTTCCTCTTTTCATCATTCGCGACCTTCCGAACATGAAACCTTGCAAAGGTAGCAGTCCGCACAAAGAGCCAAGAACCACACCAAGTGGTATCTTGGTCATTAATTAAATATGAAGGCCCAGATCATTAACAACTATGAAGGATCCCAGACTAGTAGTGGGAAGGTATCTTCCAGATGCTGAAAACACTCGGACATTGGAAGAGATATTACCGAAGTTCACTACGACATGCCGAGCATCTATAAAAACGCTTGTGCCTTTCGGACGTCTCGTAATCGACAGCAGTCCACTTGATCAGGTTGTCGATCGGTGCGGTCAAAATTAGGCCGATATTCTCCCGAAACTTTATGCGGTGGGCAGTGTGGCCCACGTGGACGTCACCATCAAGAAAAGTCAAGTCTATTTGATAACGTAGAGACTTTCAAATCAGGAACTGATAGTATAAAACACAATGATGAAGCCATAATTGGTGGCAGTGCCTACGACCAGCATCTTTGGCAGGTAAATTGTAAGGCCGCACCTGATGTCCAGCAGCGCGTCACCCTCTTCTTCTTCATCTGTCAATCACAATCTGAGAAACACGATCCTTTCTAGACCTTTTTCATCAGCTTCTGATGCTATCCTCCGTTTGCATCACACGCACTTGGTGTGGCATCGTGGATTGACCCTTTCTAGTGCGGCTGCCACTATCAGTGCACAGTGCCCATGAATGCTTCAACGTGCCGGTCGGGTAGAAGCAGCATTTCGCGTGGGTAAATCTGATTTCTACAACCTCAATTGACGGGTCATTTCCAATCTGCTGCCGATACGGGATGGTTGTGGTAACCGATAGTCTGCCAACATGGCGGGCGACGTGGTCCTACCCAAATATGCTATAAGAAACTCAGCAGCAAGTCATTTGTTAGATTACGAACACTCTCGGCGAGACGGAATTTCATTGTGTTAACTTTTAAGTGTACGTAAACGAATGCTATGATCAGACCCTATTGTATACGTGGGTGATGCTTGCATGAGGTTTGCTCATTGTCGAACACACATTTGTGTGGCAAAGTCTTCAGGTCGATATTATCCTTCGGAGTGCAACCAGTTTGCAAGTTGACAAGATCTCGACATGAGACGTGCGTGGTGGAGGTGGACGATTGATACGAGTGCTTATTTTTCACATCTCAAAAGAATCATTGGGTTCCCAACCTGTGCAATAGTCAGCCCAGCACCAGCCAATGAAGTGGCCTAGACTCAATCCTCTCCCACGGACTTTCAGGACCAACCCAAGGTCCTTAAAAAATGCGTGCAACCACCTGAGTCTTAATAATTCCACCCGGGAATCCTGCTACCATTGAGCTGTAGCCTCTCGAAAAAGAACGAGCCCCCGCTAAAAAACGAACAGTCGTTGCCTCCAGGGCTGGCTGGCACATAGAAATCCGGCTAGTAACAGGCCCGTCGCGCGGGCCGCGAGCCGGTCAATATATGTGTAGGACCTACCGAAGAGGACGGTTGTTGGTCGTTAGAACACCCACTCCGTACCTAAAAACATATCAAGAGACTTCCATGCCGCGGTGGAACTTCTTTAACACGCACTGTTTTTCACCTTGTAAAAGTGCTGATTTCTTTATCCGTCACAAAACAATAAATCGCCATCCATTAACGAATGCGCAAAGACGTCATACAAAAGGTGATGATGACCCGCCTTCTTCATGAGTTCAAGGTGGAGGGCAGCATGACCATGACCAAGCACCTGGACGACTTCGATGAGCTCATCGTGGGTCTGCAGACAATCGGGAAACCACTGGACGAGGCTCGTCAGCTCATCATCCTGCTGAGCAGCCTGACCACTGAGTACGAGTTGATCTGCTCGATCGTGGAGAACGCGAAAGACTTCACGCTGATCGAGGTGAAGGAGAAGTTGCTGAAAGAGTACGAGCGCCTCGACAGAAGGAAGGTGCCGAGCGCGTGCTGAAGGCTACTGCGAACGGCAGCAAGTTCAAGGGCGCGAAGTCCTTCAAGGGCTTTAAGGGCAACAAGGGCTTCGGTGCAAGGAAGAACGGAGGCTTCAAGGGCAAGTGCTTCAACTGCGGCCAGATGGGCCACATGAAGCGGGACTGCCCGGACCCGAACGCGGGTAACGACGATGACGCGGTCGTCGCCGTTGGAGAGGTTTGGTCGGCTGAGTGGCTGATCGACAGCGGTGCGACGGCGCACGTGACGTCTCACTGCAACGACTTGTTTGAATACAAGGACCTCGAGTCGAAGGTAGAGGTGACCATCGCGGACGGAAAGAAGATCCGCGTGGTAGGGACTGTGTCGGTGCGCCTCACAGGCATCGACGGCATGCGCATCAAGATGATCGATGTGCTGTACATCCCTGGAATGGACGGCATGAGCGTGGAGTTCCAGAAGAAATCGTGTACTATCTGGAACAAGTCCAAGGCGATTGCATCGGGAAAGAATATGGGAAAGGCTTACGTGCTGGACTGCGAGAAGGACATGGTTCACTACGTAGAGTACGCCAGGGTCACCAATCAGTGGGAGTTGTGGCATGCACGTATGGACCACTTGAACAAGGACGCGCTGGTGAAGACGCAGTGCGCCACCACTGGCATGCCTATGATGGACCACAAGTCCATGACGCTGTGCGGAGGCTGCATGAAGGGTAAGCAGACGATCGCGCACTTCCCGTCTCGATCTCTGTCGAAGACAACGAAGGTGTTGCAACTGGTGTATACAGACGTCATGGGGCCCATGAAGACGATGTCCAAGGGCGGGGCCCGGTACGTGCTCACGTTCGTGGATCACTACTCCAAGTACATGGTGGCGTACTTCATCACCAAGAAAAGCGAGGGGCCCGTCAAGTTTAAGACGTTCATAAACTTGTACGAGAACCGTGGGGCGAGCGCATCAAGTTCCTTCGTTCTGACAACGGCACCGAGTTCGTGAACAAGGAGATGGAAAATATGTGCACGTTGAACGGGATCGTACACCAGAAGACCGTGCCTTACAGCCCCCAGCAGAACGGCGTGGCGGAGCGCATGAACCGCACGATCATGGAGAAGGCCCGGAGCATGTTGTACTACAAGGGCATCTCAACGATGTGGTGGGCCGAGGCGGTCGGTACGTCGATATACCTGACCAATCGTTCTACAAACAGTACGCACTTAAGCATGACGTCGTACGAGTTGTCGTTCAAGGACAAGCCACGGCTGGACCACTTGCGTGTGTTCGGCTCGGTCTACTACGCTCACGTTGACAAGGCAAAGCGCACGAGGTTTGCCCTTTGCCTTGTCAACGTGAGCGAAGCTCTTCGGGTTGGACCCGAAGAGCTTCAAGTGCATGTTCTTGGGTTACGCCGAGAATTCGAAGGGCTACCGCGTTTACAACTTGGAGTCGAACAAGGTGAAAGTGACTGACTAGATCGATGAAGCTCGACGAGCGCGAGGTCGACGGTATCTACGACTCAGCGCCAACGGAGAGCACGACGGTCATCTATTCGACGGAGGACGTCAATGACGTCGTGCTGCACGAGCCCAATCAGCAGGCCTCTTCTGACGTACCAATGGGGTCAGTGAAGGAGAACAATGAGGAAGACACGTACATGCCCGAGGCAGAGTCGGATGACTCGACGAGGCATGAGTTGGCAAGATACTGAAGAGCACCAGGGGAAGCCTTCAGTAACAACCTGATTTTCCACCCGGAAACCGAACGAGTCCGACGCCCTCGTTACCCAGTACTCGCTCTCAGAGACGTTGAAGAAGAGCACAAGGTAAACGACGAGGACGACCGGACAACGACGACCACTTCTGGCCGCCATCGCCGAAGAGGCCTCGAGTTGACGAGGACGGTCTTCTCGCCGAAGCTGTACTGCCTTACGGTACTGGCTTACGCTGCCAGTGTGGGAGATACTGACCATGCGCCGACCACGTATCAGCAGGCCATGAAGAGCAACGAGGCGTCGGAGTGGATCAAGGCGATAGACTCCGAGTTGAAGGCTCACACCGACAACGGCTCATGGACTCTGGTTCGACGGACATCTAGCGCCCGACCGATTGGATATCGATGGGTGTTAGCAAAGAAGCGGAAAGAGCAAGGTCAAGTCGTGCGATACAAGGCATGGCTTGTGGCGAAAGGCTTCGAGCAGAAGTTCGGCGTCGAATTCTTCGAGAACTATTCGCCTGTCGCCAACATGAACTCGATCAGGGTCGTGTTATCTGTAGTCGGGAAGGCTTATGTTACGCAGCAGCTGGATGCGGATACGGCGTTCCTGAACAGTGAACTGAAGGAACAAGTGTTTATGGAGGTGCCATACGGTATCACAAACGCGCAGAACATGATGTGCAAGTTGGACAAGGCGATCTACGGCCTGAAGCAGGCTGCGAGCGCGTGGCACCAGACGATCCACGTGGTATTCATGAAGATCGGGTTCCGCAGCTGTGGAGCAGACCAGTACGTCTACGTGAAGGGCATCAAGAACAAAACTACGTCTACGTCTGCTTGTAAGTGGACGACATGATCATCGCCGCCAAGACCAACAAGGAGATCAACGAGGTCAAGAGTGCATTGAAGAGTGCGTTCAAGATGAAGGAGCTCGGCGAGGTCAAGTCCATCCTTGGCATGGAGATTGACCATGACCGCATGACTGGGACGTTGATGATCAGTCAGACACGCAACATCGACGACGTCGTGAATCGGTTCAACCAACAGGACGCGAAGGCGGTGGTGAAACCGTGCGAGTCAGGCATTAAGTTGAAGAAGATGCAACCGCCGGCCACGAACGCGGAGCGCGATGATATGAGGTCCAATCCACACAGATCTTAAATCGGTTGCTTGTTGTACATCACGACTTGCACGCGCCCGGACGTGGCGTATGTCATCACGCGGTTATCATGGTTCTTGGATAACCCCGGGCAGCAGCACTGGAAGGCCGCGATACGCGTGCTCCGCTACCTGAAGACAACGAGGGACTTCGGTATAGCCCACAATAGAAACGACGGCAAGATCATGCTAGAAGCGTACACGGACGCCGACTGGGGCAGCAACTTAGACGACCGCCGCTCGGTCTCCGGGATCATGATTAAGATCGGCGGCTCGTGTAATGGGGTCACATGCGACTGGTGTGTACACACCATTGGGGGTGTGGGTCAATACACACCCACCCTTTATGTATCCACGATACTTAACTGAAGATGGATACTCTACTGGGGAAGTACGGTACTGCGGGGCAGTACCGTAAGTGCAAGCGCTATGATGACTGACGCGTGTTATCGGCTCAAGGTTATATCAGGAGGTTAGTAGTAGGATACAAAAGATAGGTATATTCTTGTTCGTTAGGAATGCTAGAAGAGCTTTATAAATATAAATCAGTTTAAAACTAACCACGTCTAGCACACTTACTCCCCTGGACAACTTGGCGCGGGTACAGA
>JH598357.1:296451-314445 GCA_000173235.2 Hyaloperonospora arabidopsidis Emoy2
CATACGCCACCATTTCATTGGCGAAGCGTGGCGGTGAACACCATCAAGGTCGACTACGTGGGTACTGAGGACCAGCTAGCGGACATGCTCACGAAAGCGTTGGGGACGAAGAGACTCAAGCTCTTGTTCGAGGCAAGCGGAATTCGCGCTAAAGAAGCACAGCACTAAGTGGCGAGTGGGGGTGTTGACAAGGAGCGCCGCTCAGCAGGTGCGGACGTTGAGGATGTAGAGAGAGTGTCCGGGATTGTTCCATCGATCACGGACACATGGAGACATTGGACTGGCTGACATACTAAAACCAAGTTGCGGGAATGTAAACGTGGCGATTGGATGCACCAGAGACAACACGGGGCAGTAAGAAAACAGGAGCATCATTTAAACTAATACCAATCTCACTTCGGCATTTGCCTCCAACTATTAACTCCAAACCAACACGTTTGCCTGCAAATCATGACTAATAATTCCTTTGACGCGGTATGCATTCGAATTAAATGATGCCTCGCTTCATGGTCGAGACGGGGAAAACGCCAAGCTGAAGCAGCTTTATGGTGCCTTGTCGTATCTTGTATATGGCCATTTCGCTCGACTGTGCATTTAGACGATTTGTAGTGCAATAAAAATATTTCAGTTACGGTACAGCGCAACAGTGTAGTACAACTATTTCACCAGCGGTACAACGCCGGGTATTGTTTGCGTCTGGGATTTGCCTGCCGTTCGACTACGCCTTAATGCAGTACATCACATCCTTCTGACAGCACATTTGTACTAGAAACATCGGAGCAGGATTCTGAGGTGTGTTCGCACACAATCGCCATGTGTGTGTCAGGACGCACATAACAGGTCGAAATTGATTCACAGCAGCTACATTTTCGAAGACTTTGATGGACACTTAAGAAATCATGATAGTCACCCGCCGACTCAGGCGCTGGAGTACTAGATTGTGCGCTGATGGCATGTAACGTGTGGACAGGGTCACTCCAAGCACTAAAGTTATGCACGCAACTGGGATCTGTCTTTTTTATGATTCGTCGGCTTGGCTGACACCTGTCTTTCATCAGAACCTGACACGACTTACAGACATTAAACACTCAGTGTGGACAGTTAAACGTGTAAGCAATCGAACTTGGATTGGTCGGGGAAATGCGGGAACACATCCGGCATATCATGCCTCGGTCGGTTGTATTAAGCGGTCGATTTGCCGGTGTAACCACCAAATGTACCTCGTCTTGGTGGCCTGCTTTTCGTTACACGACAGAGAAATGAAGTGAACTAGCAGTACAAGCTTTTGTTGAGGGTAGCTCGTCGGAAAAGGCATTCGTCTACCATTGAGCCAGTTACTGGTATATACAAGCACGTTGAATTGTACCAAGTGTTGAGGGACGTTTCGGAGGACTACCGTCCACGAAATGAGGTGAGGTCAGGTGCTACAGTAAGTTGCCTACTCGTAGGTCGTCGCCACTTCTTTTTTACGCCGACGTATCGCAACCACACCTACCAATCGATTGGTGATGATCAGATACTCACGAAACCTGCAAGATAGTCGGCTTCAGTTATGCCATGCACTCGGCGCCAGGTAACACAAACAAACAACGTGGTGCACACTAGTCGATAACAACGTTCATCGTCTCCAATTCCGTCGATGCCACAACCTAAACCCCGACCGAGCTAACGAAATTTGACGTTGATGTCGTACTCATGTCTCGATCAGCTTTCGGTTGTGACATTAACTAGGGTCGACGATTCCACTTACACGCTTGGCCCGCCGGTACCTATCGCTACCGTTCATCGTGGACTCAAAGTCGCCATCCAGGTAGCCTCATTTACTCACTCGGAACATGGCTTTAATACTGCAAGCGTGTGCACAAGTATATCCGGTACGCGAGTGTCGGCCGTGTTTCGTCGAGCACTACAGTTATACCGGGAAGGGTCACTACTACACTGTTTACATCGTCTAAGTGCCCCGACCCGTCACCACATGAGCGCGCTCTTGCCTTGTGTTTCGAGCGTACAATGTCTGATGTACGTGTCAATCCTGCCACCAACAGAAATTGTTGAGAGCATGCATATTGCCGTCCTCACCACACGCCTTAAGCGGTTGACGCAGCATCTTGCTGGCCACCGCATCAGGCGGGCTTGTTCGGTTGATGCCGTTTATACTCACCATCCATAACTTCTTGATGATATACATGTTCCACAATGTTATATGTATCGTTCAGAAAATCTTGACCGACACAAAGTCGAATACACAGGAATATCATCCAGTCGCAGCTCTCCATTGAGTGAGACGCCGTATTCATTCGACTTGGCTCCAGTTTACGACTATGAAACGTCTGCATCCACCGCAACGAAGGATCTTGTAATACTCTTGCCAAATCTCCCAGGCTGTCTATAGCCGAAGCTGTTAACATGCACATGCGCCGCACACTTTTAAGGCTTAGGCGTCCGTGGTCCTACTAGGGTTACATGTTGACCGATCACTCCTGTCTATGGCCAAATTCATCGGTGAATAAATGCCGACAAGGCATTGGCGCTTTGTTTTTAAGAAATGCGCGTGTGGTATGTGAGCATTGCGCGTGAAAACACTATTCAATCATGGCGCCGTCATGGCCACCTCGACCGTGCTCTCGTTCCTGCAATTACAACGGGCCGTTCGGTTGATCTTAAATCTATGGACTTCACATGTGCTAAAACAGATTGGGACAGGAAGCTACGCACGGATGGTGGCCTTCTCTCCAGCAGGGGAGCAGTGCCTTTTGAAGAGCTGTTTCTGCTGTGATAAAAAGCTGCGATACGAAGGTACGAGCGAGCAAGCGTGGGTACTGCACTCGTTAGTTTTCTAGTCACAGGCAAATCATCATTGCAATTCGAACATTGTCAGTCACCGGTCTGCCTTTGTATCTTAATGAATCGTAAGACTCTTATCGAACCAACGTAGGCGATTGTATCGCTCACATTGATTTCAGAACCCTGACTCGACATTACTATATATTTGTGAGCCCGTAGGGTGGAGCTATTAGTGAGTGTGTGTAAGGTTGAATACCGAACTTTTAAATCGTACTTATCTGTCAATGTGTGTGTCTGTCTGTAAATAACGCGGTTAGGTGTACCTTACCCGTACTAAGTGCGATCTAGCCTGTCCCCTCCTCATAGGTATATAGGTATATCCGAGGTCACTCTTTGGCAAGGTCAATATTATGATGCACGCATATGATTGGCTTAAAATCGATCAAAGGTGAATATGATCACATAAGCAAATGCTGGACGCTCATAAGCACAGCCCGATCGCGTTGCCCTACCATACTGTACTGGGTTAATAGATACATTGACAGTATCATCCTCATTCTACAGTAACTGCTGTAAGATAGTGTTTTGTAACTTGATTCAGTTCTCCGAACTGGATAACTCATATCAAAGGGCGAGCTTCAGAGCTTGCTCCCCTATCTTAGCCAGCCAGCTCCTCACATCATGCCTTGTACACCGTGAAGAGTTTGTAGCAAGGCGTTAAAATCTATAATCGGCTGATTCAATGCCTGAGTTTAATTTGAGATAGCGGTGCCAACCGCAATACTTTGGCAGAAGTGGTCGATGCACCGGCGAAAGTGTTCGGACTGCTGCTAAGCAGGTTGCTCCGTGAGGCGTCAATACATAGGTGTGGTGTTTGCAAGGACACAATGCGACGTTTGTGTGATCGCTCTAGCGCTGAGGTACTATTTACAAATAAATAGCTTTAAGAATCGATGATGTTTGACTGCTCCCGGCTATCAGCGCTCCCATTCGGGTCACAGACAGCTGCATGATAGTCTGCGACCTCGTCATATCCAAATATGGTCATACGCCCGCGATCTCTATATCGTCAGTTAACAATCCTGAATATACCTCACCATCTCACTCACTCGTGCGGCTGTTGTAAAATCGATAAGCTTGCTGGTCGGTCGAGCTTTGGTCGTCAAATTGTAGGAACGGTGGTGATGCTCGTGAGCCCATTCTTATCTCGATCTTTGATCAGCGTGTTCATGCACTGCAAGTAACACGAAGGGCTTTTACACGGGGACCTTTACTGGTGATCATCTTTTTCTTTTGCAGCTTTTGGTAATGTACAGAAAGGGAAGAAACGTGCTATGAAATAACATACGCTGTGAACTCGTCTGTCCGACTGTCCATCTGTCCTTCCGTCCGACCGTCAATATGATCGTCTGTCTCTCTGGTTATTGTTTTTGCCGACGTACTCCTGCTATTGTAAGCTGTACCCATTAGGAAAGCGTTCAGCGGTTTCTGCTCGAGCTATTCAAGACTTGCAAGTTGTCCAACACGACGCAAGAAATACAAACAACGAAACACTTCATACAAGCATCAACATTGCTTTAGACTCGATGGCTACGCATACTATCGACAGCAACCACGACAAACACGACCAACACCGATCACACACGCAGTGCTCCGGCGCCGCGCTGCACCAGCGAAGCAGCCTGTTGTGCTGCGGTTGTCACACTTCCGTCCATTGGGTACATCATATGCGCCATCGTGTTGAAGCCGCCGCCGCACACCGGGTCACCTTGGTTGCAGAATTCAACCGCCTTGGAGCCATACGACATACTAGAGCCATCGATCGACTGACCCGTAAGCTTCAGAGGGTTGCCGAACGTGACAATCGCCTTGATTCGAGGCGCCAAGGTCTCTGGTATGACGTCTCCAGACCCGAGCACCGTTTGGATTCCGATAGAGATGGATGTAACGCTTGCTCCTTGCGAGTAGCCGCCGAGCACGAAGACGGTATTGGGACATTCTTGAGCCACCATCACGACATGGTTCGTCATGTCGGTGGCACCAGGACCAGCACTGCTTTGGTCCATTGATGCGAGGTAGTTTACTGCATAGGATGTGACACTCATGCCGGCGAGGTTCGAGGTGATACCGCTCACGAGGGGCTCGCCACAGATACCAAAGCCTGGCATTTCATTGCTCCCGCGAGCGAAAACGATGTGGACGTCGGAGCATTGGGCTTGAACGAGATCCATTGATTCGGCAGCGAGGAGGAAAAGAGAACCGATGGTTGTGCAGGCCCGAGAGAACTTCATGATCGTGCAGATGGGTCAATTCAGCTTGTGGAGGAAGTGTAAACTTGAGGAATGACCAAATCGGTGCGTGCTGTGGCGCCAAGTATTTACTGTAAAGTACGGTGTCGGATGAATGCGAGAGAGTACCAGGCGACGCGGTAATCTGTTGGACGAACAGACATACGACCCGCAACCTCGATGATCTTCTCGAACAGCTGCTATAGACGTTACACTGAGGCATACCACGATCACAATCATCACTCACTGCTTTGATTTGACTATGTTTTAATCGCTGTGTGTTTCATGAGTCGGGATATGCTTTTCCTGGTCATCCTCGAAGCAGAGGAGACCATCTGGTGGTGTACAATCCTGCTTAATCACTGGCTGCTCTGACAACGGAAGCCACCGTCTCAAGCCAAGCTGGAAGTTTCCATATGCTTCTTTTTCGTTTGGTGTTAGTAAAGGTGGTAGACTGTCGCCGTGCTTCGATATTGCCGTAGCAGACGAGCTGAAGAACACAGGGCGGTGTGAGCGTTGATAGACACCGGCTCCTTTACCCTACGAGTACATGTGTTCTGTACTGCTTCGGAGCAGCTATAACCAATTCGAGGATTCTCCGCTGGACCTAATGATTGCCCGCCGTGTTCGCTTGCAAAGGTACGTCATTCAGTAGCGCCTTCAGACAAGGTGTTCCTTTTTCGCGGTAAGATGTCAAACGTGAAGAAAGCAAGCCACTTTTGACAACAAGAAGCGATGATGGTACCGATGCCAAAATTTATTCGATACCAAATCCGTACCAGCCATCAGCTCCATACTTATAAAGTCTAATTTTTGTAGACCCCTCCTTGAGACTGTTAACTTGGTCGCTCTCTATATCGTTAACTCCAAAACCTATTTCAAACGTCGTATGGCGTTTCGCGCTTCGACGCGACTGTAATATCGATGCACCTGCTGGTCGACAGAGCTTTAGTCGTTAGACTGCAGGAGCGTTGGTGATGGTCATGCTCCCAGTCTTATCTCGGTCATTTTCTCAGTGTGTTCACGCACTGCAAGTAACGCGAAGGGCTTTTACGCTGAGGCTTTTTACTGGTGGTCATCTTTTTCTTTTGCAGCTTTTAGAAATGTACAGAAAAGGGAAGAAACGTGTTATGAAATAACACTCGTCTGTCTGTCCTCCAGAACGGCTGTTTGAGATAGAGGTTCAGGTTGTCTTTTTACATGTCTTTTTACATGTTGAGCAAATGAAAGCCTTTTTGCTAAGTCCTGAGGCACGATGTTCGCGCCAGTGTATTTGGGGCGTGTTGGAGCCGTACACCGTAAAATAGTGATTCTTATGGGGTCGCGCCCGTGCAATACGCTACATACAGTAAGCATGGTACCATTTGTGGCGGACACTACTTTTTGATGCTCTCGCCTTTGGATTGCTCGAAGCTGGTATAGTCTGGAAGCCCATAAACCGTCGGTGCTGCCGTGATGATTGACCATTAATCTACAAACACCGCGGCATTGTCACCGGCTTCGTGTCGCGACCGACATACCGTTGCGAGGACGTGCCACTTTATTGTCCAGACGCCTTCAGTCTCGCCTCATTATCCTGATACTGATCTACCAGATCATCGTCCTGTGAGAATCTATACGGTGGACATGCACACCCACCTAGTAATTATTGTGACTCTGACGGGAAGCTCGCTATCGGTTCCACTGCTCACCTTGTAATTTTTTGTTAGGTGCGTTACAGTCATTTTAGTGGAACTAACCACCCACGAATGTCCCTTCGGTCGGGGCCTACACATCCCGTCCCGGATGGCCGCTATTTTACTGGATACTCTGGGGGCCAGCCAGTCCAGGGCCCCGACTATTCGTTGTCGGGGGTTCATGCTTCGAGAGTCTACAGCTCATTGGTACCAGAGTTCCCGGGTGGTACCAGGGTTCCTTAGGATGATGTCCTCCCAGGGGGGCACAGCCTCAGAAGAGTAGATCCATGGTCTGCATGCGGTCTCAACAGGCTGATGTCTATCTGCGGTTGTTGGCTTCGTTCTTTGCAGCAGATGCAAGTTCAGTTGCGCGCCGTCGTCCGATACCATGTCCGTACTCTGGCTGCGAGGCCATTACAACGGTCCTATGTCTGCCTTGATGTTACGGGGTGCCTCCGTTACATGATATTTTACATAAGGTAAATACATTATGTAAAATACGAATATTATGTTAGGATAAACATTATATTCTCACAATATCGGCTTAACAAGCAATGCTTTGTTGCAGAAGTAATACACTGCTCATTGTTTGATATAGATCAGATATCAATCAATAAAGCCGAGCCACGACAGAAGAACGCAATGAATGGTGAGCAGGTAGTTACAATACATGTTTGTATTTAGATATCGTTAAGAGAAGACTAAATAGGCTTTATTAACAGGAGATTAACTATACTGAATACAGGTCTACTTTTACCTCTTTTCTCATGTTGAAACCTTCCTCTGCACGACGCGTGTACGTAAAGTGTCGTGGCACTACCTTACTCTGTGTTCAGTGTAAGTAGCTTGTACTATGACAGTAAAATCAATAGGTGCCCCGTTACACCTGGTAGCACTTTGTAGTCCGTCCAACGACTATGAACATGTTGGACGATTAATCGAAGGACTTCCATCCAACGCACGAGAGCTAATCCCATTGGAGTCAAATCTAATATGATGCCGTCGAACGTAAACGCTCGACGATAGGGCAAGAAGCCGTAGGCGCAATGCTGTCCGCTCTGGGTCCAGAAGGACAACACGCCACCATCGCCAAGTTCATTCAGAATGAACTTGACGCTGAACGGGAAAACAAGGTAGCCTTGCTTCACCAACAAGGGTTTCAACAGACAGAGCTGTTGAGAGAACAGAGTGCTCAGCAGTTCGATCTGTTGAGACAGCAACAGGCTGATGCTACCGGGTTGACACACACACGTCGACCCGAATCGTTGAATATTGACACCTCCAAATATAAAGCAACTGATGAAGACTCTCCGCTGAGATGTTTTGTCGAAATAGATGACTCCGTAAGGGCTCGTCACATCGTCAATGAGCAAATTCAGGTCGCATTGGCTCAATCGAACTTGACAGGAGGTGCGAAGGCTTGGGCCTTGGGCCTCATGCTACACGAGCCATATGTCTTTGGGTCGTTAGAAGTCTTCAATTCCCTACTTAGGCAAACATTCGAACCGCCGCAAGTTAAGTTCAAGTCTCGCTCTGAACTCCTAAAACTTAAACAAGGCAAACGTGATGTACACTCGTAAATTCAGTACACACTCCATCTTACGGGTTGCATCACGGCCAATCCGCCGAATGAACAAACGTTGATCACGTTGTTCATGCAGGGTCTCATAGACGGTCCAGTCAAGACCTATCTCTTCCGATTGGAATTTGATACCCTGAAAGAGACAATCCGAGTTGCAGAACAAGAAGATTTCAGCGTGAAACGAGCTCACGTGAGCTCGAATTCCTATCCTCCCCCGAGGCGACAGGTAAGCGGAGGCCCAGAAACGATGGACCTCTTTTACGCTGGGAGTGGAAGCTTTCGCGTTACCAGCCATAAGAAATTGTAGACATGCACTAGGTGTAAAAAGAAAGTGCTTTATGTATACGAATGCAGTGCCCCGAACGCGTTACCACGTACCGCAGGAAACAGTAACCGTCAACCGGCCAAGAAGGGTCTAAGGCGTAAGTCCGACGTTGTTGCGAAAATGCAACAACGTAACGGACAGCCAAAAAACGTTCAGGGTCAGTGGGTGCGGAGCACCCTACTGATCCAGCAACGTCAAGTGAATTTGCAGGCCTCTTGAAGAGAATTGTTCCCAACACGCAATCATTGTGCGTTACTGCATCTGGTAATGAGATTTCTCCCATTACGTTGAAACTCGAAGTGGCAAAAGACATGTCACTACGAGCCCTAGTCGATTGTGGGGCGTCAAACAACTTTGTATGACGCCAATCTATAGACAATAGCAAGCTTAAATATATCGAGCGAGAGATCCCTTCAACGAGGATGACGGCACGCCTCGCGACAAGCGCATCCGTAACAGTGATGAAACGTGTAATAGGGATTTCCTATACACTGAACGAAGTCATGCGACGATGACTTCATCGTCTTGGACTTGGATGAAAATTTTGATATTATCCTTGGTTTACCGTGGCTAAGAAGGTACGAGCCACAATCCATCTGGCATCGACGAAGCGTCGATATGCCCGCCGCTTGTTTACCAGACGGCCATCTGATGAACGTCTTGGAGCGTCCACCACCATGTCGATGTACTACGAGTGATTACGATGGCCTCACGCATGATTCGGTCGCTAGTACGACTGCACAAGATAGCAATATGACTAAACATCACATCGCGGAGCAAGTTCCCGGCGACTGCATTACAACGCAGGAAGCGCCGAAGGCCCACCACTCGAATAAGTCGAGCGGACCGGGGCATGGCTGTCCTATCAGTGTACAACACCCTAGATCATGACCAACCGATTGCCATTGATTGTCAATACGGAGATGAAGTAGCCCAAGAAGCTAGAGTTGAGGGAATAAGTCCCCAACGAACAGTGGAAATAAGTTCCCATGAGATAACAGAGACATTGAATGTCCTGGTTAATGACGGATCAAGCATAGGTAGCCATATACTTGATCTGATCGCGCCTCCGAAGACAACTTCGGCGATCACTCAATTGCCCACGCTCGAACAGAAGAGGTTCTTGCGTGATCTGCGTAGTGGCAAAGTCAAGAAGATCTGCGTATTCGTCGCGGAAGATGAGTACGTCAGTGATATCCGATCGGCAATGGCCTTTGCCGAGGATGAAAGAGTTCTCAGTAGATCATCAATGGACGAGATTGTCCTTGATGGAGAAGACTCGGATTGAGCGATATACATTCCAATCGTGGAAATTGATTAAAGCAAATTCTCTCTAAGATGATTTGGTGGAATTCGGGGATATATTCTCAAAAGCAGTGCCGTGAGAGTTACCTAAGGCCAAAGGTACCCGTCACGAAATCGACCTGAAACCGGGTTCGAAGTACTGTGTCATGAAGCAATGGCCACTGCCTCGTAAATAAGTACTAGCGATTGACAAATTCTTTGCAGATCGCTTAGCAGCCGGCCATGTGAAGGAGTCCACCTCTCCACATAGCTCTTCGACCTTCTGTGTGCGAAAGGCCACAGGAGGGTGGCAGATAGTACATGCCTTCAACAAGTTAAATGCTGCTACTGAACCGGCCCAAACACCAATATCAAGGAAACATGTCATCATAGATGGTATGGCAAGGAGTACCAGCTTTTCGTCAATGTATCCGATGGATGGGACATTCCCTATACTGCAGTGAGCACCCTAAGTGGTATGCTTTGGGAGTGGTAAGTAATGCCACAAGGGCTAATGCCCTGCCACATTCAACAGATGTGTGCAAATCTGTTAAGATCCGTAAGAGATTTTGCGCCCAGCTACTTCGATGATGTGTTCGTCCATAGCCGGGCTATAGACGGACAGACGGATGTGGAAGTGCACAGACTCAACGTCTGGAAGGTTCTTACACTAATGCGCGAGCATAAGTTGTACGCCAACCTCAAGAATTGTATATTTGCTGCTAGCGAAATACCACTTCTTGGTTGAATCGTGGGTAAGCATGGCGTACGGCCCGATCTGGAGAAGATCAAGGCGATCACCGACTGGCCGGCGCCTACAGACGTCAAGGGACTTCGGAAGTTCCTTGGCCTAGCGGCGTATATGCACAAATATTTACGCAATCACGCCAAGATGACTTTTCATCTCTCTCGTTTATTGAAAACGAACAAGAAGTGGGTATGGAGTAGCGATTTTCAACGCTCTTTTCGAAGGTATCAAGCAAAGCTTGATAAGATCGCCAGTTTTGGCTATTGTAGACTAAGACAGGCCATTCCATGACGTCTGTGACGCCAGTGACTTTGCAATTGGCTGTGCATTAATGCAGTACGATGCAGACGATGCAGAACGTGTCGTCTGTTATCAGTCACGCTAGATGCAACCAGCTGAACGCAACTACCCCATCCATGAAAAGGAACTCCTTGCCATGAAGTATGCTTTGGCGAAGTTCAGGGTCTACCTGATAGGCGATAGACCCTTCATCATTTATACGTACCATTTACGCACGGCCGTAAACATTCCACACCTGTCGCAGCGGATGGCGAGGTGACTGTCATTCTTTGCGGAGTACAACTTCTCCGTCGAGTATAAGCCATGACGAATTAATGTCGTCGCTGACGCACTCTCGCGCCGGCCCGATTTCGAGCCGTCTGCTCCATCCGACACTGGTCCGACCACTGTCGCGGTACTGACTTCGAGCGTCCCGTCGTCAACCTTATTGGAAGACATACGAAAGGCGTATGATCCGGAAATCGTGCGATTGCTACATCTCTCGCAACCATCCGGGAAGAGCCTCAAACAGTTGTCGCCAGTATATGGATCCTCTACGGATAGATATACAAAAAGTTCGCAACGGCTTACTCCAATATTCGGCTGTTGCCGGCGACACGCCTCGTGTCGTCCTAACAGATCACGGTAAATTGCGATTGCGTGTCATGTATGAGTACTACGACGCACCTTTTGGTGGACATCGTGGTAGTGAGAAGACATATCTCACCGTGAGCCGCGACTTTTACTTGCCCCGCCTGTATCAGTTCGTGCGCAAGTACGCTCGGCCTCTAAGGCCTGCCAACGAGTGAAGTCTAGTCCTTCCCTTCGAGACCCGTTGCAGCCCCTGCCCATCCCGGCCGAGTGCTGGAAATCTGTCTCAATGGACTTTGTCTTTGGATTCCCCGCAGACTCTCACAAGAATACTGGTATTTTTTTGTTCATTGACAGATTTAGCAAGCTGGTTCATCTGGTTGTTGTACCTGAATCAATCAACGCATCGGCTTGTGCTCGTGTCTTTATCGACACGTTCTATCGCCTTCATGGGTTGCCTTGTGAAATCGTGTCCGATCGGGACCCGCGGTTCACCGCCGAGTTCTGGCGTTCCGTGTTCAAAACACTCGGAACGCGCTTGAAGTTTTTCACGTCTGACCATCCTGAAACAGATGGTCAGACAGAACGCGCCAATCGTGTTCTCGAGGAGATTTTTCGAGGTTAATTCAATTCATTTACGAATTGGAGCGAATTCTTGCAGGTATTGGAGTTCGCCATCAACAATTTAGTCCATGCGTCGAAGACGAAGACGCCGTTCTTCGTGAATGACTTACGCCATCCGCGTCTTCCCACCGTTTTAGAGTGTGAATCTAGTTTAAGGGGGGGCATTCGAGCGACCGCCAATTCGGCTCTCACTCTTCACGTGCTGACATTGCGGTCACCACGTTCGACGCCGATGTAGACCACATCGATTTGGTTGTCCGTTTCGTACAAGACTCTATCGCAGAAGCGTTAGATTAACAAAAACGAAATGCCGACAAGAATCGAACAGCAAATGTTTTTTAATTTAATGAAGGAGACTTGGTCCTGTTATCTACGGTAAACCTACCTCGACACATAGTGACTAACGTGAGTAGTAACAAGTTACTACCCAAGTTCATCGGTCTATTTGGTGTGCTGCGCCGCCTAGGCAACGCATATACGATTGAACTACCACGTAAGATGCGAGCACATCCTACGTTCTTCGTCGGTCGCCTTAGGCCGTACTATCAGTACGAGACTTTTTCCGGTGAAGAAAGCCCTAGCGCTCAACCATCTCCAACAGACTTGTGCTCGAGATGCTGGCTTTCAGCCGGCGTCTGAAGTTCGGATATATCCCCGCGAAGCCGAGAGATATCCTGACGACCTTCCATCAGCTCGTCGCTGAGAGAACGCTGTTCCCGCTCATTCGCAAGCTGGGCAGAGGCATACTCTGCCCTGTCCTTCTCCCTATCTGAGCTCAGATGGTTCACATTGCCAATCAGATCCAGACGCCTGTCTCTCTCGTGTTCGAGGTCATCGCGCAACTCACACGTTACGCGGTCGAGCTGACTCACAGCATCAGATCGTTACTGCGGATCCATCGGAGGAAGTGTTCCTCCTCCACCTCATGCATTGGTTGATGCGCGCGATAGGCAACGCTTCCTCGTGGAACGACTGTTGAGCCACTGCAATGTGAAAGGACGTCGGACGAGTTACCTCGACCGGTGGCGCGGCTATCCGCCCTCGGCGGATAGTTGGGAACCTCTCTCGCATTTGATGATGGGTGTGTTGGGCCTTTTCGAGCAGTATGACAAGGCGCATCCGATGCTGAAGAAGGCCCATCGGAGAACCAACGCCCAGTGCGTTTGTAGAGGGATTGCAAATTAGCTATCCCTCGCACATCTCGGACGAGACACGAGCCCTCCACCAGGGTTCGGTCATTGAGTAAGCTTCTTTTGGAGCTTGTGCCAAGTTGTCCATACAACATTGGCACGCATCACCCTAGGAGAGGCATGGTAACCCGGCCTCCCTTCGATAGCCGATGCAGTTTGTAATGTGCACCAGTAGAAGTCCGCTTCTCAAACCGATTGCGATACAGGATCAGCCTGTCAAGACAGGCTTCGCGTCGAATCTCCTCAACGTTGTGGATGAACGCGTTCCACGCCTGGATCAGCGAGGCACCATCACGTTATGGTTCCCGCTGTACCATCGATGTTTGAAGAATACATTGATGTAGCAGTCATGCTCAGTGCGAAAGTCACTCGCATTAGAGTCAAGGCCATGAAGACTTGATGAATCGAACATTCTTATTCGATAACGATCGCTTACCGTATCGGACAATCGATCCAACACTCGCTGAGGAGTCAGCCACGCCTTTTTTTCTGGAGAAACGCGCAGAGCGTCGCGATGTCTGTCTTCCTGCGTGGTGCCAATAGAAGTAACGACACCACGTACAGCACGATCGTCTTGATTGTGACGCATTACTGCGTCACCGTCATCATAGTTAAACTGGATCTGGCCACCGCCTTGATTACTCTCGAGCGGACGACTCCGCCTTGGAGGCGGAACGTCCAACTCGTCGGAAGATCCGAAGATGCCACGACGCTCAGCGAGGCTCATTGCGCTTCGCGAGTCCAACTTGCTCGGCTCTATCGTAGCCACTTTTGGCTCTGTCTTTGCGGCTGTCTTCGTCGAGTCGGTGTCTCCATCCGACTCGCCAGGGAATATAATCTCGAGATCGTAATCTTCAGGGCCGCGCGGTGCATCACTACGTGAGCCTACAGCAGCGAATGCTGCAGGCTGAGTAGAGGAAGCATCAGGCAGGTCTTCGCCTGCTGCACTCAAGGCCTTCTCCTCATCCGCCGCAGCAAATTGTAATCTTATAGCCGCACTCCCAGCAGCTTTGGCTGCACACCGCATGGACTTGTTAACCATGCGTGGGATCGGAGGAATAGTTGGAATTGACCAACAAGTGCTCCCTTTCCCAGCGTCACTCATTGGAGTCACTCATTCATCAATCAGTCAATAATGTGACTGATGGTTAAGGGGGGGCGATGTATTGGGGTGCCTCCATTACATGATATTTTACATAAGGTAAATACATTATGTAAAATACGAATATTATGTTAGGATAAACATTATATTCTCACAATATTGGCTTAACAAGCAATGCTTTGTTGCAGAAGTAATACACTGCTCATTGTAGGATATAGATCAGATAAAAACAAATAAGTCAGACTTTTCGATTTCAAATCGACGTTTCGTTCTGGTATTGAGCTT
This sequence comes from Hyaloperonospora arabidopsidis Emoy2, assembly GCA_000173235.2. Lineage (NCBI taxonomy): Eukaryota > Oomycota > Peronosporomycetes > Peronosporales > Peronosporaceae > Hyaloperonospora > Hyaloperonospora arabidopsidis. Next base: position 311,210 of record JH598357.1, read on the forward strand.
TGTAAAATTTAGTGTGTACAATGGTTAGCTTGGTGCAGCTTCACGTGCTGAGTTGGCTCATACTTGAATACCCTCGGTTGGACCTTGATGATGCATGCGCAGGTGAGTGTAATGGTCTTACTATTAAGGGTAATGCAAGATGGTGAGCGTGTGTTGAAGTTCGGTCGACCACTCTCGGCAGGTAGGTACATCCACGGACAGTTTATATATGGTTGGATGGTAGAGAACGTAAAAACATTGTTTGTAGGACGTTAAACACAAAATCACTTCTACTTTCCACAGCATCCTCCCAACTTATTAAGTCGAACACTTACCTACTTTTGCATAAGAAGGTAGTGAATACACACATAAAAAAGGTATAAGCTGCATCCTATCTAGTGGATATGCGCGTCGCATACTACGGTGTTCTAATGTGGTTCCAGGCCGTTATCAGCTAGTATGATATTGTATTTAGTTGAGTGGGTTCCCATGAGACTAGATAAGTCATTCGTACTTACGTTCAAAAATACTTAAATTATCACAGAATTGGTTTACTATATATCCCAGAGTACTTCCCTATACTCTATGTGTAAGTAAATTAAGGTCGCTTTATTTCCATTACAACAATAAATGGCGTCTTCTGAGTCTCTTTTATCGCATTAGAATACTGAGTGATATTAGAACGAGGGGGGGCAGGTCAGCTCCCTCGATGATCGGGTGGCTGGTATCAATTATTACAGGCATTAGCAGCGCGATTGTATCCTTATAAAAACATTAATCATACAAGAATGAAGAGCCGGTTCTCTTACCTTCTCAGCACTGGTCCTCTTCTGCTTAATCACACTTTTGGTATTCGAATGCTGACCTTCTGGCATAATCAGTGTAAGCGGCGACTCATCGGCGTAGTGATCTTCTTACAATAGAGGATAGGGGAGAAAGATATGGATCTCGCCCTGTAATATCGGTAATTCTGTCCAAGGAACTGAATCACGTCCATTATAGCCACGTTCCATTTCGGGTTGTAAGCGACTGGGTAATGAGCTGTGCGTATTGTATTAAAAAAGGGAAAATAAAAAAGCTCCCCATTTATCACGAAAAAAGCCCCATGTCTGGGATACTCACGTTAACGTGGCACACATATTCCTACATTGTGTTTCGATGGAGGACTTATCCTACTCGCCATTCTACAGCAATATGCTGATCCTTCTGAATTATTAAAACAGATAAGTGTGTATTCCGTCACGCGGATATTCACCGCGACAGAGTGGATTTATGCTATGCTCGCGTATCAATGCTGGATTAGATTGGCGCATATATGAAAAGGGCAAAAGGCTGCAAGCGATGTGCTGTAGAAAAAACTATATCGGTTCTAGCAGTTGTGTTGGCCCTTAAACATTTAGAAGAACCATTAATTACTACCTATTTACTTTATAAGGACGCGTTTAAGGGTACTGTATTACATCTTAACAACGCAGCAGGTGGAGTGGCACCAGATATGACCGTTAGAGGGCCGCATTACAAGTGCCGAAGGACAAAAGAACGACAATTTATACTACGACATATATTTGGAGCTAGTTACTACTTTGACCAAACTGGTCGTATTTTGTGTGTTTTTACTACCCCTTTATCTATCCACGTCGAGTGTGCTGTTCTCGGACCTTAAAGCCATTAACAGCAGTTCCTGCAACAGCACTAACATGTCTCCATCAGCACTTGGAGGGCTGTATCTCCGGTTCTCAACTTGCTTTGGTTCCGTACCCTCATATAGTGCACAAATTTGTGCACGCGTCAGGTAAAGACGACACTATCTGATCTAGTCCAGAGTAAATGATACCGAAATGTCAGATACACATATTCATGATGTTAAGCCAACATTCGGACGAAAAGTATAAAAGCAATGTTTTTGATACAAAAAACGACAAAAAGGCCGATAGACTATACTTGTCATCATCGCACCTTTACCTTCTTGCGATACGCCTGCAGACGAATAAGTCGACCAAAAATAAGAGACAAACACATTAGTACAACTCGTGAGAGCCTATTAAAATGTTTTAATGTGCTAAGGTTACTATAGCGCTGAGCAGAAAGTACATACCAACCTCATGACTAGAATAACAGCAACAACATCATTGGCAGCAGCACCAACAACAACAGCAGCAATAACAACAGCTACTAACAACAACAACAGTTGTATCAGTAGACAAAAGTGACAATTACAACAATAACAGGAGCAACAACACCAACACATGCAGACGCAGTAACAAAAGCAACAACAAAAACATAAATAAATTATACCAACAACAATAAAAGCTAAAGCAGCAGCAGAAACGACAATAGCAACAACAACAACATCAACTAAATAACAATAACATCAGCAGCAATAAAAACAACAAAAATATTAATAACTATAACATCAGCACCCATTGTATATGTTTAAGCCGCAGCCGACTATATGAAGACACGTGTCACATCTTTCTCCTTTCCGATATGTCCTCAACTAGTGACTGCGAGCGCAGCATGCCCGCGGCATAACCCCCCCCTCTGGTGATACCCCTATAGGGTGGGGGTTGAGCACGACCGAAAACAATGTCGTATGATAAATAAATAAATATGTGGAACATTACGTGTGCCACTTTAACATGAGTAGAATAGGAAGTGTGGCACTTTTTATTTTCGTAATTAGATAAGGCACTTTTTCATCAACAAAAATTGCAGTTGGATCGTTGCGTGTTAAAGGTACTCGTTAATGTTGTTAATGCTCTAAAGAGACGGATATCTTAAATTGGAGACGGAAGATGATCCTGCTCGGTAACGCCATCAGCCACAAAGTGCGGCCGAAGACATTTAATTGTTTAACGATAAAGAGAAATTAGATCGAAGGAGCTTTCTATGCCACCAAGAGAAATACGTGACCATTACCTCTTTCTATGCGATTATACTTCGGATGGAAAAAAAATTCTCCACATATGCTGTTTGCCGGAGGCGGATGACTTGCGACGATTGTGAATGGATTGACGATCCCGATCTCCACCTACCTGCAGCAGAGACAGATCGAGCTTGCGCAAAAACCTATTTTCATTAACAGGCCATTATGGGAGGCCCACTCGGGAGTTCTTAACCTGTTCCGACGACTGTGTTGCCATGCTATTGGTTATGTATATTATAGCGCCTAATGTTTTTGCTATGTGTGGCTGGTCTACGTGAGATGCGTCTAGGTGCTATTCGCCATATACCACACGTTCGTGTATGCGTGTCTA